>PVKA01015746.1:0-49350 GCA_004027165.1 Ctenomys sociabilis | reverse complement strand
TTTGACTTATTACCATCATTTCATTATGTATATATTTGTCCTATCAGGGCGTGTGTGTGTGTGTGTGTGTGTGTGTGTGTGTGTGTGTGTGTGTGTTGCATGTGTGTTTTCTAGGGAAAACCACATGCTCATCTGCCTAAATCCCACCGACCAAGCACTCTCATAACATTTTATTTTCACTTCTTTTCCTGCATTCATGCAGTTAAGTGCTTGAGTCCTATGTAGCATTTAACAGTAAGTATGAGATTTCTGACAGAGATGAGAACTCCAGAAAGAGTTGGTTCACTTACCAGGACCACCCATGAGAGAAAGAAGCACCAATGCTTGTTGATTATCAAGCAATCGGCAGAGACAGCACATTCCCAGATTTTCAGGCATTCAGTCTCCAAATTCTAAGTTCTCAGTCCAGTAGAATCTCATGTACCTTGAGTTTAGAGTTTCACTTTCTGTTGAATTTGCTTTATGTAAATTTTAATAAATTTAGACAAAAAAAATAAATACACAAACAGATGATATATGATAGTGTTTTCAAGTAGTTCTCTAATTTATAGTTTTCATCAAACATTGCTTTCTCTAAAAACTACATAGTTATTTATTCTAGTCTCTAGTTAGGTGATTGCCAATGCCAAGGACTTGCAAGAAAAAAACATTGCTATAGATGGGAAAAAATTCGTTGAGTTTTTTATGTGCTTGCTAGTTACACATATTGTAAATTTTCTAAATGAAGGAATACATTGCCACAGCAATAAACAAGCCACAGAAAAGCACCTTCCTGTCTGTAATTGGAGAATAGTGAACCAAAGGGATTTAGACACTTTTTAATGCGAATCAATCAATCATTTATGAAAGAAATGAGAGGAAGTCCTCTACAAAAATCCCACTCTGTTCCTGGTTGTAGGACTGGGTTCTGATCCTTAATTTATTTCTATTACATTGGGAATTGGGAAACCACATCAGCACTGACTGCTCTCTGAAGGCAGCTTTCCTTGCATATAAACTCATCAAGATACCTCTTATGAACAAGGTGCACTATAAATTCAGATTTCACTGTAGTTCTCAGATGTTTAACTGCAGACACAGGCAGCCTGCTGTGAACTGGAAACCACCTTCTCTTCGAAAAACATTTGTCTGGTATGTGTTCTTTAAAATTCCTCACCTCATGGACTTTGCAGAGACCAAATCAAATCATACCTTTTGCTTTGGCTTATTGTCATTATTTCATTGTGTATGCATTTGTCCTATCAGGGCCTATGTTTATCTTATCTTCTTAATTGAATTCTAACCTCCACAAACATATATATATTTAAAACACTACCATCTGTACAATGTGCAGTTCCAAAGCTGTATCTTATTGGCCTCCATCCCCATAAAATTTCATAAGCAAATATGTTATCTTCATTTATGCCAATGAAAACTTTTAAAAAATTCTTTTGGAATGGCAAAATATGAAACACACCAAATTATAATGTGTTTGTGAAGAAACTCAAATGTATGCTCATAAATCTTCCCATGCTTCAACATGAAGGAACATTCAATCTGCTCCATTTCAAATGCTCTTGTTCACTTTAATATCATTCCTAGAGAAAGAAAGACATGTGGGATGTGTGGAGGTGGCTTTTATAATATCTAAAGTTTCATGCACTATGTAAAAATGTCAGTGAATTCATTCACATTTGTAAGGCAGAAACTGGAAAATCAGCAAAGGACTTTACATGAACTAATTATTAAAAAGATCAGTAGGCTCTCTAGACAAGACCAAATAAAAATCCCAGAGGGCTGGCCAGATAGCTCAGAGGATTAAAGCACCTTCTTAGGTAGAGGCTGGGACTTGGGTTCAATCCCCAGCATGCTGTGCCAGACCTACCCCCAGTGTGTGATGAGATGGTGACTGAGACAAGGCATGGTCATGCATGCCTGCAATCCCAGCACCTTGGAGACTGAAAACAGGAGGATCACTATGAGTATAACCTGTGTGGTGAGGCCCTGTCATCTCTGTACTACACACATAAAAATTCAATCAATAAATAAAACTCAGGATCTGAATCTTGAGAACTTTCCTCCGGAGTTCTTTGAAAATCAACAATAAAAGACATGATGTTACAGTACAAATTCTCCTATATCCTGAGTCTTCACTGACCTTGAAATGGTAGGGCCAAAATGTTGACTGACTTTGCATCCTGTCTTTTTCTCCAATTTTTGATCTGAAAAGTTAGGTTGTTAACCCTCCAGAAGAGAAGCTGATTATTACCCAGCAACATATGCAGTTTGGTTTACCCACACTATTTGTCTAAATATCAGACATCATAGCCATAACATGGGACATGTATTTTGCATCAAGTATTTAGATACTGACCTCTAAATCCATACAGAATATGAAAAAAAAATTAAATTAGAATGAACATAATATCTATGAATATTTACATAGATATTTAGAAATCCACCTATGTACAGCATAATAGAATTGTATCAGTTGTGCCCCAAATTTTAAATGTATATATAATTAGCTATCCATGTTTTGAAAATCTGTAACATATATATTGTTTATTTTATTATTACTTTTATTGAAGAACAAATAGCAATGAGACAGTTTCAAATCAAATTAACAGGACAGATTCGACAAATCAATACATTGCAAAATGTTTTTGTAATGTTTTGGTGTCATACAAGATGCATACATGATATTATACTTACAGGCATTATTATAGCAGGTGTCTCTAATCAGTGAATCAAGAGAGTGCAGCTATATACCTATCTTATTTCTCTACAGATGATTTGTATCACAGATTCAACAATTAATACCCTCTACCTTGTTATCTCCCCAGTGTCTCTCCATAGTACTAGAAGCCAACATAATATCTTGTCCAACCACTATTAGTGCAAATCTTACTTCTCATAGAATTATTCAGAAGCATGGCATATTTATCCTAACTGTACTGTTTATACACACATATCATGATTCTTCCTTTCTATTCCCCTCTTTTTTGTCTAGACCTGTCAAAGATGAGCACTCCATTGTCATTAAACCAATTCAGGTGCCTGATCTCAGCGACACAATCCAACACTGTCCAGCATTCCACAATAATAGTGAGTTATCTGAAGGAGTTGTTGACCATAGCCATATACAGCTCAATTTATTATTATGGCCCCACATTACATACCTCATTTTTATACTTCTATGCTGGATGATTAAGACCAAGATAGGGCTGGGGAGGTGGCTCAGTGGAATAAGTGCTTCCTTGGCAAACATAAGGGCCTGACTTCAATCCCGGGTTTCATTAAAAAAAAAAAAAAAAAAAAAAAGACCAAGATAGATCAAGACCTATATACCAAAAGATGTATCTTTTGTTTTTGCTGAGGTCAGTGAAGTCCTCTCAGGGTTTATCTTGTGCTCCTGTACCTTACTCTGTAGATCCTTTGTCTGTCATCCATGCGGATTAATCATGACCAGTGCTTGACCAATTTGCTCTCTGTGAGAGCCTGAGAGAAAGTTTTCTCTCCATGTGACTCTCCCCGGGCACACTATACATCATCAATCTCTTTCCTCTTTGGCTCCATAATCTCCTTGATCAGAAAATTTAGGGCACAACTGAGTTTCATGATGTTACAGTACAGGTTCTCCTATGCCCTGAGGCTTTGCTGACCTTGAAAGGCTAGGGCCAAAATGTTGGCTGGCCTTGAGGCTCTTCTATTTCTCCAATTTTGATCTTTACATCCACAAGAAAAGCTGTTTAGCACCCTGCAGTATATACCGTTCAGTTTGCCCTAACTATCTGACTCAAATGTCTTCAGTTGTTGTTGTACATTTCTATTTGTATTTCTTCTTTTGACTTCTATACTAGAGAAACTGCATGATATTTGCACATGTGTGTCTGGTTTATTTCACTTACGAGTATATGTTCAAGTGGCATCCACTTCAATATAAATGCTTCAAGTTTATCATTCTTTACAGCTGAGTAATACTCCATTATATAGACATACCACATCTTTTTCAACATTTCCTCATGTGATGGACATCTTGGTTGTTTCCAAGATTTTGCTATCACAAATTGTACTGCTATAAACATAGTTACACATACATCACTATGATATAATGATTTCAGTTCTTCTGGGAAAATTCCCAGTAGAGGGATAGCCAGCTTGAATGGGATTTCCAGTCCTACTCTTTTGAGGAGTCTCCGCATTGACCTCTACAATGGTTGTACCAGTCTACATTCCCACCAGCAGTGGAGAAGTGTTCCCTTTTCCCCACAACCTCTCCAACATTTGTTGTTGGTTCATTTCCTTATGATAGCCATTCTTTCTGGAGATGGTATCTCAGTGTTGTATTTATGTGCATTTCACGGACGGCTAGTGATGTGGAGCATTTTTTCATATATTTATTTGCTTCTTTAATTTCATCCTCTGAGAAGTGTGTATTCATCTCAGATGCCCATTTCTGAATTGGGTCTTTAAATTTGAGGGCACTGCTATATCTTAGATTTTTATATATTCTAGACAGCAGACCTTTGTCTGATTGCTTATTAGTAGGATTTTTTTCAAAATTTGTGGATTGTCTTTTCACTTTGTTGACAATTTCTTTTGATGTGAAGAAACTCCTCAAGAAGAGTTGATCCCAGTTGTTGATTTTTTCAAGTGTTTCCTATGCAAATATATGTTTGTACATGAACTCTTTACCTACCCCTATGTTTTCAAGAGTTCCTCCTACTTTCTCTTCCAGGAGACTGAGTGTTTCTGTTTTAATGTTTAGATCTTTAATCCGTTTTGACTTTAGCTTAGTGCATGGTGATAGACCTGGGTCAAGTTTTAGTTTTCGGCATATAGAAAGCCATGTTTTCTAGCACCATTTGTTCAAGAGGCTATCTTTCTTCCAGTGAGTATTTTTGGCCCATTTGTCGAAGATCAGAAGGCTGAGTGTGATCATGGATCCCTCTACATCTTCTAATCTATTCCACTGATCCTCAGGTCTATCTCATGGCCAATGCCATGTTGATTTTATCACAGTGGCTTTGTAGCATAATTTCAAGTCAGGAATTGTGATGCCTCCTGCCTTGTCTTGATTGGCCAAGATTGCCTTTGCTATTCTAGCTCGTTTGTGGTTCCAAATACATTTTAGGAATGATTTCTCTATGTCTGGGAGGTATGTTGGTGGCAGTTTGATAGGGATTACATTAAATCTGTACAGCAATTTTGGGAGTATGGCCATCTTCACGATGTTGGTTCTTCCTATCCAGGATCAGGGAATATCTTTCCATTTTCTGAAATCCTCCATAATCTCTTTTCTTAGGGTGTTGGAATTTTCTGTGAAAAGATCTTTGACTTCCTTGGTTAAGTGAATTTCAAGGAATTTCATTTTCCGCGATGTTCTATGAAAAGGTATTGTTTCTATTGTTTCCCTTTCAGTGTGCTTGTTATCTGTGTAGAGGAATGCTATTGACTTTTGACTATTGACTTTGTATCCTGCTATGCTACTGAATTTCTGTATCAGTTCTAGTCATTTCTTGGTGGGGATTTTGGGGTCTTCCAAGTAAAGTATCATATCATCAACAAATAGTGATAGTTTAACTCCTACTTTACCTATTCTTATTCCTTTTATTTCTCCCTCTCTTCTAATGGCTTTTGCTAATGATTCCAAAACTATATTGAATAGGCATGGTGATAAAGGACATCCTTGTCCTGTACCTGACTTAAGAGTAAAAGATTTCAGTTTTTCCCCATTTAGGATTATATTCATATATATTGTTGTATGTTGCCCTGCTTATGTCATTTCTTCTATTTTTTTTGCTTCTATTTTTCACTCTTCAAGTTAAAATACAAATAAATAAATTTTTAAAAAAACAATAAAAGACATTCTTCCTATATGTGTATTAGAACAACTTTAAAATCTAAATTGTAAGAAGATTTCAATGATTCAGTATTGGATACATTTTGTTTTGAAGGGACAAGGATGTCATCGATCTGCATCTGAATTTGTTCTCACCTTAGGCATTAATGATGTCCAGTTAAGAAAATAACAAAAGACCATAACTTACCATCACTAACTAAGAAGGTGACTGACTAATCATAGCTTAGATACAGTGTTATCCATCTATTAACAAGTTAAAAATTCTATGGCATGTGTTTAATTCCAAACAAAAAAAAATTGTTTCCTGAAAGCATATTGCTCTACATTCTATGTTAGTAGATTGTATTTCAAGTCCAAATGCAACTGGACTTTTGGACCAAAGGCAAGGACACCTTGTGCTATGAAAGGAGAATCAAGAATTTCCAGGCTTCTGTGGTTTGTTTTTTGTAATTACAGAAGGAAGAAAAACAGGTCAGACACAGCTACAGTTATTTCAACCCAATAATTGAAAGAACCTAGTACTCTCTGGCCTTTGTCCACACCCAGGGCACATACCATTCATGATCCAGATCAACATTTTCCAGCTGCCTAGTAAATTCTATGTTTTGGAATTGGGCAGATCTTCAAAAGAAAGGAAAGTGGCCATCGTAAACTTTTGAGCATGGATTAATATAAGGAAGTACACCAAATATTTCATATAAATTATTCTGTCATGATTACCGAAACACTCTGCACCAAACTACATCCTTCAGAGGGAAGAGGATCCCAGTCTCCTTGTCTAAAAGAAGAATCCCAATAGCAGAGATCCTTTCAGGAACAGCTAAGTGGTCTGTTGTAATTACATCACAACTTCAACTTCTTCTGCCCAATCCTGATTTTCTCACTTCCAACAACTACTATTCCTGAAAGTATTCCTTAGAAATATTATTACATGAAAAGCAAAGTTCTGAAGGCTAAATCCTGGCTTACCTAACCTATAATTGATGAGATCAGAGGCAACCCAAGGCAGCAAACTGTAATGAAAAGTTAGTGTTGGATTACTAGCAGCAGGCAGCATGAGTATCCCCATCAATAGGGGTCAGTATAGCAATGTAAATCCCTGGCTTACAGGTGCACTGTAGGGATCAGTTGGTCTTTCCAGAGTCCCTGGGAGAAAATGAATTCAGAAAATAAAGACAAGCAACAATAGCTGACGTCAGGTGGTGGTCGAAGCCTGACAGGCAAAGGCCCCCAAAACAACTGTAGAGGTGTTCACACAGTTACAAGATACAGCGCTATCTTAGTGACTAATAGCCCACAGTGTCCAGGTATAATGTTTTTCTCAAGAGTGAAGTAGCTTGGCTGTTTTTAGACAACAAGCCCTCCCACATATGATCAACTTTCAGCTTTGGCGGCTCTCAACAGCGCAGTGTAATTGTGAGGCTTCCATTAGTGGTAGATGAGATCAGGCAGGACAGGAAAACCCTGGGATTGCATAATGTCTCCTGTTTCACAGGAAAAAGTGACTACAAGGGCTGGACTGAAATAGCTGTTAATGGAAACCATGATTGCATTGGGGGAAAATTTTTTTTCAAGACAAAAAAATAGGACAGATTCAATAAATCAATACATTGCAAACTGGTTTCGAAATGTTTTGGTATCATACAAGGTGCATGCATGATATTATACTTATTATAGCAGATGTCTCTAATCAGTGAATTAAGAGAGTGTAGCTGTTTACTTATCTTATTTTTTATACCTGAATTATATCACAGATTCAATAATTAATACTTTGTACCTTGTTATCTTCCTAGTGGTTGTCCATAGTACTAGAAGCCGACATATCTTGTCCAACCACTATTAGTGCAAATCTTGCTTCTCATAGAATTATTCAGAAGCGTGGCATATTTATCCTAACTGTACTGTTCATACACATACATCATGATTCTTCCTTTGTATACCCTTTTTTTTGTCTAGACCTGTCAAAGATGAGCACTCCATTGTCATTAAAACAATTTAGGTGCCTGAACTCGGCAACACAATCCAACACAGTCCAGCATTCCACAATAATAGTGAGTTATCTGAAGGAGTTGTTGACTGTAGCCATTTACAGCTCAACTTATTATTATGACCCTACATTATATACCTCATTTTTATACTTATCTGCTAGATGGTTAAGACCAAGATAGATCAAACCCTATATATCAAAAGATGCAGCTACTTTTTTTTCTTTTCTTTTTTTTCTTTTGGTGGAACCAGGGATTAAACTCAGTTCCTGGCGTTTGCCAGGGAAGCACTTATTCTACTGAGCCATCTCCCCAGCCCCCAGGAAAAAAATTTTTGAAAGGGAAGTGAGAAAACAAGAGGGGCTCTTGGCAGCATAGGAAGAAACTTATTTCCTCAACCAGAGAACAGAAAAGCAAAAGATCAGGCACATGATTTATTTGTAAGAATGTTAGCTTTAGATAGTAATGAAGACCAGATAGACGTCTCTTAAATGCTACCCAGGTAAAACAGTACATCAGAAATGAATACCTATCTTTGAAGTCATAAGAATATGTATGTGGTCTTTCCTAATATCTTCAGAAACAACTCCACTCACCAGATCAATGAGCACATGTGGGTTTGCTCTAATGAAGACACTGCATCTGCTGGAACAGCCGCAACTGAGACAATTACTGATTTAGCTTGTGGTGAGATTCTGTGATCTTCTAGCTTAAATCTGGTGTTTCATGGAACCAGACATAACTGGTGTCCTCTACGCTGCTTCCTAGAGTGCAGATCAAAACTTGACAGTGTTGGCAACTGGTCTGTAAGGAATAAAATAGCCAGCCACTTAAAGACTAATAGGAGAGCTTGCTTGCTTTGCTTTGTTTTGCTTTGCTTGGCTTGGCTTGGCTTTGTTTTGCTTTGCTTTGCTTGGCTTTGTTTTGCTTTGCTTTGCTTTGCTTTGCTTTGCTTTGCTTTGCTTTGCTTTGCTTTGCTTTGCTTTGCTTTGCTTTGCTTTGCTTTGCTTTGCTTTGCTTTGCTTTGCTTTGCTTTGCTTTGCTTTGCTTTGCTTTGCTTTGCTTTGCTTTGCTTTGCTTTGCTTTGCTTTGCTTCAGCTCTTGGGCATATGTATTACTATTGTCTTACATTTATAAATGTTTCTACTTCCTCTATCGGCAGCATGAAGAGGAAGTGCAGAATCCTGATTGGAGCAGAGACTTCAGAATCAGATTTTGATTCCCTGCCTAGGTTTTTTATGATGGTTTACTTATTCAGCCTCTCTAAGCAAGTGTCTTGGTCCATAAAGTAGTAACAAATTAGCCCATTTTTTAAGCTTGCCTGATAATTGCTCAGCAGAATATATGGAAAGTGATTATCACACAACAAAGCAAACATTTCCAAACAAAACCAGCATTTTATCAGAATGTTCATGATTATTATTATTATTATGAGGCATTCTTGGCATTTCTGTTAGGAATGTGTATACAGCACTGCGTGAATTTTAACTGTAGATGTTGAATGATTTGGCAACCCTCGTGCGAATTCCTATTCTTTGAATAAGTGGGCTAGAAGCCATAGCTACACAATACATTTCCCAACAAAAGGTGGAGCATATAATCTAATAAAGAATGTTGAACTAATTGTTAACATATCTACATGCAATAGAATACTAAAATGAAAATTAAAATCAGTAGAGTTCTTAGTAATAATGTTTGTACATGATCATGGTTTTTATTGAATGATCATTTTTGAGAGGAGTACACTACACAGCAGGTCCAGCTTTGGTAACTCCAGCATGCATATCAATTTCCATAAAGAGCATGATATCTTAGGGGGAGGGACCATCTCTAGAATCAAAAGTACTCAAGTTCTACTTCCTGTGAAATACATTCCTCTCTGTCTCAAGCATAGAATCATTATCTTTTTTTTTAGTTGTCAACTTGCTTTTTTTAAATAATTTCACTGAGTAACAAATAGCAATGAGACAGTTTCAAAATTGATAACTAGCAGTTTCAATGCTAGTTACACATTGTTGTCTTCATAATGGCTATTCATAGTACAAGATGAAGAAATGATACCCTGTCTGAACACTATTAGTACAAATCTTTCTTCTCACTGAATTAAGAGAAAGTAGCTATATATCTATCCTAACTATTTTGTATATACAGATACAAAATGGTAGTTCATTTGTATTCCCTTTTTTGTTTAGTTTTGTCAGAGATGGGCATTCCATTGTCTTTTAAATATTGTAGGTGTGTGAATTCAGCAAAATATTCCAAGATAGTCCAGTAATCCAAAACAGTAGTGGGTTCTCTGTAAGACTGGCCATGTCAGAAATTGTTGACTTAAGCCTTTTACAGCTCAGCATATTAATATGGCTTTACTTTTTATACTTCATTTTTGTAGTTTTCCGCTGCATGGTTAAGACCAAGATAAAGCAAGACCTGTATAACAAGAAATGTAGCTTTTGTATCTGATAAGGTCAGTCAAATCTCCTCAGGATTTATCCTGAAACGCTGTACTGCAGTTTGTAGATTCTTTGTCAGTGTCAGCCATGTGGATGCGTCATGGCCAGAGAACTAATTAGTAAAGCAATGGTAGAATCATGTTCTTCTTCTACATAGACTTCCTAATCTTAACCAATGAATTATTATTTTTCTGGATCAACTGTTTCACTTATGTTAGAGATATTTTCATGCCAGAAGCTTACGTTCCATTTATCTTTTTCAAACTCTTGGTTGCAGTGTAATGGTTATAAATTTTGATTCTTTTAAGATACTTTCAATAGTGCTTCTGTACTTGAGGCAGTTGTTGGAAGGGTAATAGTGTTTTGATTTGGCTAAGGAATCTTGCATAAGCTCCTATGGAGATGTTAAATAGCTCTGTTTTGGGCTGACTGGAATACAAAACTGGCTTCCCCACTATTGAGCTGTTTAGCTTTGAGCAAGTCATCTCTAGTTACATCAACATATTTATCAGTAGACTTGTTTTAAAAGAAGTTATCAACTCATATTTAAAAGGAGTAATGTAAAGATTAAATGTTGTTCTATATAGAACACAGTGCCAGATTCTTTTTCTCCATATTTTATTGAGAAACAAATAACAATGAGACAGTTTCAAATCAAATTAGGACAGTTTCAATAATTAATACATTGCATATTATTGTCTTAGTGGTTATTCATGAAACAAGACACAGACATGACATCCTGTCCACAAACACTATTATAACAAATCTTTCTATTCATTGAATTAAGAGAATGTAGCTATATATCTATCCTATTTTGAGTATATAGATACAAAATGGTTGTTCATTTGTATTGCCTTTTTTTGTTTAGCTTTGTCAGAGATGGGTATTGCATTGTCATTTAAATATTATAGGTGTGTGAATTCAGCAAAATATTCCAAGATAGTCCAGTAGTCCATAACAGTAGTGGGTTTTCAGTAAGACTGGCAATGTCAGAAGTTGTTGACTTGAGCCTTTTACAGCTCAGCGTATTAATATGGCTCTACTTTTTATACTTCATTTTTGTACTTTTCTTCTGGATGGTTAAGACCAAGATAAAGCAAAATCTATATAACAAGAAATGTAGCCTTTGTACCTGATAATGTCAGTCAAATACCCTCAGGATTTATCCTGAAACCCTGCATCACAGTTTGTAGATCCTTTGTGTCAGCAATGTGGATGAGTCCGGATATTCTGTATGCAACATAAGTTGGCTTCTCTTTCTGGTTCATCTACATAGATTTGCTTTCCCTTGTTTAAATATTATAAAGATTATATTCCTCTTTTCTTTTCTTGTCCTGGGTCTTGGGGTCTTGTAGTTCCACTTAGTCAACTTGCCAAAGGTATGTGTGCTCATACACCAGCTCTGGGTCAGCCAGTACTGGGTCTACTCGTTCTGAGAATCTGTATTTTAATATAATGAAAACTACAGAAAAAGTGGACATATGTGTAATCACAGTAGAATTGCAAAAATTTATCAAAAATATATCAAAATTCTAAATAGCTTGATATCAGACAATAAAATTAAAAATATAACTAAAAACTTAGCAACAGAGAAAAGCTCAGGCCCTGATGGACTCACTGTGGAATTCTGTAAGAAATTAAGAGATCTAGTGCCACTAATTTTGAAACTATTTAAGAAAATTTACAGGAAATTAATAGTTCCAAAACTATTCCTAGAAGCAGGTATTAATCTGATTCCAAACCAAAGACCAAAAAAAGTCTGGTTAGTTAAAAAAGAAAACTATAGATCAATCTCCCTCATGAGCATAGACAAAAAAATCCTTAATAAGATACTGGTAAACAGAATGCAACAAATCATCAAGATGGTACACAAGGAACAAATGGGATTCATCCCAGTGATGTAGGAATGGTTCAACATACACAAATCAATAAATGTTGGGTTGGGGAGATGGCTCAGTAGAATAAGCTCTTCCCTGGCAAGGGCAAGGGCCTGAGTTCAATCCCTGATTCCACATAAATAAATAAATAAATAAATAAATAAATAAATGGAATATACCATAACAATATAGCCACACACAAAACATGTGATCTTCCCAACAGATGTTGCAAAACTTTTGACATAGTCCAACATTAATTCATGATAAAAACTCTACAGAAAATAACAATAGTTGGTCATTATCTCAATCTGATAAAAGTCATCTATAACACATCAATAGCCAACATCATAATAAGTGTTCAAAAACTGAAAGCTTTCAATCTAAAAGCAGGAACAAGACAAGGATGTCCACTGTCACCACTCCTATTCAATGTAGTTCTGGGAAAAGAAATAGACAGAGTAATTAGATGAGAGAGAGAAATAAAAGGAATAGGAAAGTAAAGGAAGAAGTTAAATTATCATTATTTGCAGACAGCATTATATCCTAAATAGCAGACAACCAAAATTCCACCAAAAGAACAACCAAATTCAAAAGCACAGCTGGATACAAAAGTCAACACAAAAAAAATCAGTTGCATTCCTGTACAAAAACAATAAACTCACAGAGAGATAAATTAGGAAAATAACACCATTCAAAATAGCATCCAAAAAAACTGAAACACTTAGGAATCAATCTACCAAAAGAAGTGAAATATCTAGACACTGGAAAGGACAGTAATCTGAAAAAAGAGATTAAAGAGAACATCAGAAAACGTGAGGATGCTATGGATGAGAAAAGTCAAATAATGAAAATGGCCATCCTCCCAATATTGTTGTACAGTCTTAATACAATCCTACTCAAAATACTATAAGCATTCCTCACAAAACTAGAGGAAACATTCCTCAAATTTATTTTGGAATCAGAAGAGGCCTAGACTAGAGAAAGCAATTCTTGGCAACAAGTTACTCAGCTGACATCACAATCCCTGATCTGAAGTTATATTACAAAGCTACTACAATAATATCAGCATAATACTGGCAAAAAATATACATCTGAGGATCAGTGGAAGAAATTATCAGATGCAGACACAACTTGGACATCTTATCTTTGCCAAATGGACCAAACATGTTCATTGGAAGAAAGATAGCCTCTTTAATAGAAGATGCTACAAAATTGGCTGTCAACATTCTCCGAAGGAAAGAAAAAGGCGAATAGCAAATAAATATGTAAAAAAAAATTCTAGATCATCAGTCATTTAAGAGATGCATATTAGAACACTGATATTCCATCTCACTCCAGAAAGAATAGTGTCATCAAGAAATCAACCAGTAGCAAATGCTTGTGGAGCTGAGAGGAAAAGGAAACCCTTCTCCACTGTTGGTTGGTCATTTCCTGCAACTACTGTGGAAATCAGTGTGGACATTCCTCAAAAAAGTAGGATCAGAGGTCACATTTGACCCAGATATTCACCTTCTGGCTACTTCCTCAGAAGAACTAAAAACATACTACATCAATATATGTGTACCAATGTTTATAGGGACAAAATCTGTCATAGCAAAATCTTGGAAACAACCCAAATGTCCATCAGCTATGGAATGAATTAAGAATATGTGGCCTTTTACAGCTTAGTGGATAACCCACTGCTATTGTGGATGGCTGGACTGTGTTGAAGTATTTTGCTGAATTCAAGTACCTATAATAACTTAATGCCAACTGAATACCCATCTCTGACAGGACTAAACAAAAAAAGGGGGGATACAAAGGGAGGACCATTCTGTATTTGTATGTACAGAACAGTTAGGATAAATATGCAGCTACTGTCACGTAATTCTATGAGAAGAAAGATTTGCACTAATAGTGTTTGGACAGGATATCCTATCTGCTTCTTCTACTATGGATAACCACTAGGAAGATAACAATGTAAACAGTATTAATTATTGAAATTTTACTATAAAACAGCTTTTTAAAAAAAGATAGGTATACAGCTACATTCTCTTAATTCAGTAAATAGAGGGATCTGCTCGTATAGTGTTTGTAAATAGTGTTTGTAAATACCATATCTGCACCTTGTACAACAAATAACCACTAAGAAAACAATATGCAATATATTAATTATTGAATCTGTCCTACTAATTTGATTTGAAACTCTTTCATTGCTATTTGTTCTTCAATAAAATTATGGGAAAAAATAAAATATAAAATAAAAAGAATAGTACAGTGGAGTGCTATTCAGTTATAAAAAAGAAAACACTGGAGACTTCTATAAGTAATGAATGCAACTTGAGACCACATTGATAAGTGAAATACATACGTCTTACATGTATAAACATCACATTGCCTCCATAGTGTAAGAAGCTGAAAGTGTAAATAACACTCAATAGATATAATAGATGTTGAAAAATGGGGGAAAAGGTATTGAAAAAGAAAAATAAACTGGGATGAGGGAAAGGAGAAAAGGAATATAAATGGAAAAAATATATGTATGATAGTTACGATAGTTACACTAAACAATTTCTACTAGTTCACTGAAAAGGAAGTTTAGTGCTTATCTTGTAAGATCAGTTTTCCATGCCTATATTTTGTAATCTCCGCAACTACTTTAAAGATAATAATAAGGAATGTACTAATCATGTTACTCTCCTCCTATATTGTTTTGAAATTTTATATCCTTCTCATTGTTTTTTCACTTTAAAATAAGTAAATCTCAAATAATTTCATAGTACATAGTGATGATCTGCTACATTTCTGTGGGATCCGTTGTGGTTTCCCTCTTTTCATTCCTAATCACTGGTATTTACAATTTTTGTTCCCTCGTCGATGAGGCTCACTAATGGTTTATAAATTTTATTCATTCTTTGTAAGAACTAACTTTTCAATTCATTTAATTTGTATTTTTTGTCCCTATTGAATTAATTTCAGCTCTCAACTTTATAATTTCCTCCATTTTATGAGCTTTGGGTTTGATTTGTTATTTTTCTAGAAGTTTGAGGTTCAACATTAGGTTTATTTGAACTTATGCTGTTTACTTGCTGTGGAAGTTCATCATTATAATTATCCCTCATAGGACTGCTTTCATTGCATTAATAAGTTTTGGTGTGTTATATTAACATTATCATTTAATTATTTCCTTTGTGGTCCATTAATTTTTCTGAAGTGAGTTGCTTAATTACCATTTATTTCTGTAGGTTAGTGTGCAAAAATGATTTCAGTTCCTCTACATTTACTTAAACGGTTTTGTGGGCAAGCGAGTGATCTATTTTGGAGAGCATTCTCCATACATCTAAGAAGAATGCGTATTCTGATGCTTTGGAGTGGAACACTAATGATACCTACCTAGTCCATTTGATCAGAGGCTCTTGGTTGATTTTTTTATCCATCTAATTGTGATATTGGTATTAAGGTCCAACACTACAATTGAGTTAGTGCTTATTTAGTTTCTTATGTCTTTCTTCTGTCTTTTTAAAATAATTTTATTGAGAAACAAAAAGCAATGATACAGTCTCAAAACCGATTAGTAGGACAGTTCAATAATTAATACATTGAATATTGTTGTCTTCTTAGTGGTTATTCATAGTACAAGATTCAGACATGATATCCTGTCCACAAACACTATTAGTACAAATCTTTCTATTCAGTGAATTAAGAGAAAGTAGCAGTATATCTATTCTAACCATTTTGAATATTCTTAAGTTTTTTATATTTGTTTTAGTAATTGTGTGAATATGCGTTGGGTGCATAATTATTGTGGTTGTGATTTTTTTCCCTTTGAAATTTTCCCCTAACAAGTATGTAATGACCTTCTTTATTCTTTTTGATCAGTTTTGGCTTACAGACTGCTTTTTCTGCAAATACAGTAGCTACTCCTTTTTTCTGGGTTCCTGTGGCAGGTAGGATTGTTTTTCATCCTTTGATGTTTCATCTACCAATTTTGTTTTCAGTTAAATATTTCTTACATGGTGCATATTTTTGGATCTTGTTGCTTGATCCATTCTACCAACCTGTTTCTTTTCACTGGTGAACTGAAATCATTCATGTTAATGATTATAACTGATTGCACTGGCTTTTCTTTCACGTTGTTTGTTCCCCATCTTTCTCCTCTATTTAATTTCTTGCCTGCCTAGAAGTTTCTTTTATTGGTATTTATGTGTTTTTGATCTTTGTTATCTCTTTCTAAAATTTTTTAGAGTGCTCTGTAAGGGTGGTTTTATGTTCATAAATTTTTTCAGACACTGCTTGATCATATTTCTCAATTAATTTTTAAAGATAGTTGAATGGTTCCACCAGAGTTGAACATTATTTTTTATTAATGATTGAAAAACATCACTCCAAGCTCTATTTGATTTTAGAGCTTGTGTTGAGAAGCCTGTTGTGATTGTGATAGGCTTCCCTGCATAGGTGATATTGTTCTTTTCCATATCTACTTTTAATATTCTGTTCCTGTGCTGAATTTCTGGAATCTTGATTATTATATGTCTTGCTGAAGATTTATTTTGGTTATGACTATTTGGCATTCTATATGCTTCAATTATTTGTGTGTCAAATTCCTTATCCATATTTGGAAAGTTTTCAGCAATTACTTCTATGAGGAGGTTTCAATGTCTTTTGCACTGCCTCCAGCTTTTTGAGGATTCAAATCAGTCTTACATAGTTCTTTTTTGCTTCATCCTATAAGTGATGGACTGACTACCCAGGATCTCTTGTGTTTTTTTAAGATATATTTCTTTTCCTGGTCACTAATCACATTTCTGTCTACTAGATCTGACATTGTGTCCTCACCTTCCTTCAATCTCCTGCTTATACTTATGCTACAGTTTCTAATCACCTACATTTCTGTTTGTATCTGTTCTATTGGTTCCATTTCTTGTCTATGTTTGGGATTCATAGTTTAATTCACTTTTCTGAGATCTTCTATTTGTTTATCTTTGCCTGCTTTGATGTCTTTTATTTTAATAGTCTTTTAATTTATTAATTTGTATTTTAACTTGAGTGAAAGATAGAAGCAAAAACAAATAGAAAAAATGCAATGAACACGTCCACCAAAATACCTCCGAGACCTAGAGAAATCATTCCTAAAATTTATTTGCAACCACAAATGACCTAGAATAGGAAAGGCAATCTTGGCCAATAAAGAAAAGGCAGGAGACATCACAATTCCTGACTTGAAATTATACTACAAAGTCACTGTGATAAAATCAACATGGCATTGGCAACGAAATAGACCTGAGGATCAATGGAATAGATTAAAAGACACAGAGGCATCTATGATCACACTCAGCCATCTGATCTTTGACAAAAGGGCCAAAAATACTCACTGGAAGAAAGATAGCCTCTTTGCCAAACGGTGCTTGAAAACCTTGCTTTCTACATGCCGAAAACTAAAACTTGACCCACCTCTATCACCATGCACTAAGCTAACGTCAAAATGGATTAAAGATCTAAACATTAAAACAGAAACACTCAATCTCCTAGAAGAGAAAGTAGGAGGAACTCTTGAAGACATAGGGGTAGGTAAAGAGTTCATGCACAAACATATATTTGCACGGGAAACACAATTGGGTTCAACTCTTCTTGAGGAGTTTCTTCACATCAAAAGAAATTGTCAACAAGGTGAACAGAAAACCTACAAATTTTGAAAAAATCCTACTAATAAGCAATCTGACAAAGGTCTTCTGTCTAGAATACATAAAGAGCTAAGATATAACAGGGCCCTCAAATTTAAAGACACAATTCAGAAATGGGCATCAGAAATGAATACACACTTCTCACACGACGAAATTAAAGAAGCATATAAATATATAGAAAAAGTGCTCCACATCGCTAGCCGTCCATGAAATGCAAATATATACAACACTGAGATACCATCTCACTCCAGAAACAATGGCTATCATAAGGAAATCAACCAACAACAAATATTGGATAGGTTGTGGGGAAAGGGAACACTTCTCCACTGCTAGTGGGAATGTAGACTGGTACAACCATTGTGGAGATCGGTGTGCAGACTCCTCAAAAGACTAGGACTGGAAATCCCACTCACGCTAGCTATCCCCCTACTGGGAATTTTCCAGAGGAACTGAAAACATTATATCATAGTGATATATGTGTACCTATGTTTATAGCAGCACAATTTGTGATAGCAAAATCTTGGAAACAACCAAGATGTCGATCACATGAGGAATGGTTGAAAAAGATGTGGTATTTTTATACTATGGTGTATTACTCAGCTATGAAAAATGATAAACTTGAAGCATTTATATTGAAGTGGATGCCACTTGAACATATACTCGTAAGTGAAATAAACCAGACACACATGTGCAGATATCGTATAATCGCCCTAGTATAAGAAGCCAAAAGAAGAAATATGAATAGAAATGTACAGCAACAAGTAAAGATAGTTGAGTCAGATAGGGAAAACTGAACGGTGTATCCCGCAGGGTACTAAGAAGCTTTTCTTCTGGATGGTTAACACTCTAAGTTCACAGATCAAAATTGTAGAAATAGAAGAGCCTCAAAATTGTAGAAATAGAACAGCCAACATTTTGGCCCTAGCCTTTCAAGGTTAGCAAAGACTCAGGGCATAGGAGAACTTGTACTGTAGCATCATAAAACTCAGTTGAGCCCCAAATTTTCTGACCAAGGAGATTATGGAGCCACAGAAGAAAGAGATTGATGATGTATAGTGTGCCTGGGGAGAGTCACATGGAGAGAAAACTTTCTCTCAGCCTCTCATAGAGAGCAAACTGGTCAAACATTGGCTGTGACTCATCCGCATGGATGACACAAAGTATCTACAGAGTAAGGCACAGGATTACAAGATAAACCCTGAGGAGACTTCAGTGACCTCATCAAAAACAAAGCTACATCTTTTGGTATATAGGTCTTGATCTATGTTGTTCTTAACCATCCAGCAGAAAAGTATAAAAGTGAGGTATGTAACGTGGGGCCATAATAAAAAATTGATCTGTAAATGGCTATAGTCAATAACTTCTTCAGATAACTCACTATTAATGTGGAATGCTGCACTGTGTTGGATTGTGTCACCGAGTTCAGGCACCTAAGTTGGTTTAATGACAATGGAGTGTCTGTCTCTGACAGGTCTAGACAGAAAAAAGGGGGAGATACAAAGGAATAATCATGATGTGTGTGTATAAACAGTACAGTTAGGATAAATATGCCGTGCTTCTGAATAATTCTACGAGAAGCAAGACTTGCACTAATAGTGGTTGGACAAGATATTATCTTGGCTTCTAGTACTATGGAGAGACACTGGGGAGATAACAAGGTAGAGGGTGTTAATTGTCAAATCTGTGATATAAATTAGCTGTAGAGAAATAAGATAGGTATATATCTGCACTCTTATTCACTGATTAGAGACATCTGCTAAAATAATGCCTGTAATTATAATTATATGGCATTATTTATAATAATGTATGCATCTAGTACAACACTGAAACGTTATGAAAACATTTTGCAATGTATTGATTTGTCGAATCCATCCTGTTAATTTGTCTTGAAACTGTCTCATTGCTATTTGTTCTTCAATAATAATAATAATAATAGTAATAGTAATAAAGAAATTTAAGGGGCCAGAGAGATGGCTCAGTGGAATAAGCACATCCTTGGCAAGTGCACGGGCCTGAGTTCAATCCCCAGTTCCACCAAAAAAAGAAGAAGAAAAAAAACAGAAAAGCAAAGAAAGAAATTTAAGTAGCCCATATGATTCATGCCTACCATGTAAGGCAGCATAAATTTAGGGAAGGAACTGGTGATTTTCAATTATCTACAATGCACGTAGTGTTACAGTCATCACAGGATGCCCTCAAAAGTCATTTTGCTCAATATAGATACAAAAAAAGTAGGAACAAAGAAGGTTTGTACAAAATAAGAGTTGGACAGAACATCAAATGTACATAAATTAATAATTCAATAATTTTATTCTTGCATGTAAACCCATGAGGAAAGTTTGTTTCCAAGAACTAGAAGACATGTATGAAATGTCCATAGTCATATTGCACATCAAAGTGAAAATGTGGAAACAATTAAAAAGTCTATCCATACAAAAATAACTATATTATCATAAAGTTTTTTATATCATCCACATTTTATCTTTTTAATTATGGTGTAATTTTTTTCATTTCTGATACTCATATCTTATCTGTTCTTCATCAGCTAGCTATTGCTTATCTTTATATTTTCAAAGAATTCATTTTTGGTTTCTTTCTTTGGCTTTTTTCTTACTGGTTGTCTCTACTTCTGTTTCATTACTTTCTTCTGTTAAATGTATTATTCCTATCCTTTCACTGTATTTGAATTTAACTTATTTTTCTTCTTTCACTGGGTAAAAAGCTTAAATTATTGCTTCACTTTTTCTTTTGTACTTTAAGAATGTAAAAATAATTTCTCTTTAAGAACTTTTTTACTACATCCCACCAATTTTCCAATGTTTTCTTTTCATTTTCATTTTGTTCAGATATTGTCTAATTTCTCTTGTGATTTCTTCTTTGACACAGAAGTTACTTAAAATTGTGTTTTTAAATTTCCCAATAGTGAACCAATGTTGTTTTTAGTATTCTAGGTCCCTTGCTTATAAATTTTAGTATCAATTTAAGATTTTAGAGAGAACTTTTCTCAAGTCTTAATTCCATTTTGGCCAAACAACATATTATATGTAAGTTCAGTTTTTGAAAGTTTTTATGGCTTGCTGTATAGGTTATCATCCGGGCTATTTTGGTAATTATTCCAACTCCTATTGGTAGATGGATTTTTTTGTAAGGGTAAATTAGGTCAAGTTGGTTGGTTTTGGTATACTAAACTTGTATATCCATATCTAGTAATTTTATTAACTACTAAACAAGAAGTGTTGAAATCTTGGTTATAATTGTGCACATATATATTTTTGCTTTGCCTCTATCAGTTTTTGTTGCATTCAGTTTGAAATTGTTATTAAAAACATTAAAAACTGTTGTAAAAAAAACAGGGTGACATACAATACATATGTTACAGATTTTCAAAACAAGGATAGCTAATTTATATATATTTATATATATATATATATATATATATATGTGATAAATATTACATATATTTATCATATATATTATATATATTTATATTTATCATATATATATATATATATATATATATATATAATAAAACAATGCAACACAGATCAGCAGTCCACAATAGAAGTGGGTTATCCACTGAAGTTGTTGACTTGAGCCATTCACACCTCAGTATATTAATATGACTTTACTTTCTATACTGCCATTTTTATACTTTTCCACTGGATGGTTAAGATCTAGTTAAAGCAAGACCTATATAACAAGAAATATAACTTTTGTAAGGTAAGTCAGGTACCCTCAGGGTTTATCCTGTAACCCTGTACCACACTTTGTAGATCCCTTGTCAGTGTCAGCCATGTGGATGAGTCATGACCATTGCTTGACCAGTTTGCTCTCTGTGGAAGCCTTATAAAAAGTCTCCTCTCTATGTGACTCTTCTTAGGCACACTATACATCATTGATTGCATTCCTCTATGGCCCCATAATCTTCTTGATCAGAAAATTTGTGCACAACTGAGTTACATGATGTTACATTATAAATTCTCCTATGTCCTGAATCTTCACTGACTTTGAAAGGCTAGGACCAAAATGTTGGCTGACCTTGCAGCCTTTCTTTTTCTCCAATTTTTGATCTGCAATCTTAGTTTGTTAACCCTCCAGGAAGAAAAGCTTATTATTACCTTACAACATATGCAGTTCGGTTTACCCACACTATATTTGTCTAAATATCAGACATCATAGGCATGACATGGAACATGTATTTTCCATCAAGTATTGAGATGCCAAACTCTAAATCCATACAGAATATGAAAAAGAAAACAAATTTTAAATAGGAATGAACACTTACATATATTTACACAAATACCTAGAAATCCATCCATATATATCATAGTAGCTTTGTAGCAGGACTGTCTTGTGACATTTTTTGTCTTATTTTTCATTTACTACCCTTTAAAACAGGGCAGTATAGTAATAGTATGTCATGACAAGAAGTACATATTTAGAAGACCAGAATCACAGTCCTTTGAAGAGTGACCCTTCTGTTACACTTTGTTAAATTCTTTAACGGTCTTTTTTGTACCTTAAAGATTTTTTTTCCTATGGTCTCTTCCATTTGTTTTGGGTATTTTTTTTTCACTTCTGCTCCTATCATTTCAGAGAGTTCCATTTGTTGGTTTATGATTTCTTCTGTCTTTTTGTGTTCAGGACTTGTCTTAGGTAGGCTGGGCATTTGAGATAGCATTTGCTTCTTAATCTTGTCCTTTGTATTTTAAATTTTATTCTGTTTTCTGTGTTGATGCTTATGGACTTCTTATGTGATTTATCACTAGTATTAAGGCTTTCT
This sequence comes from Ctenomys sociabilis, assembly GCA_004027165.1. Taxonomy (NCBI): domain Eukaryota; kingdom Metazoa; phylum Chordata; class Mammalia; order Rodentia; family Ctenomyidae; genus Ctenomys; species Ctenomys sociabilis. The sequence continues at coordinate 26,753 of PVKA01015746.1, read as the reverse complement.
TAGGAGGTTTCTGTCCCTCTGGGTGTCTTCTAGATGTTGCTGGTTCTTGGTCTTTATGTTTATTCCAAGACCCTACCTTCTCAATATACTAAGTCTGAGGAGTTGCTGTCAAATTCATTTAGGTAGAACTGAAATCACACTGAATACTTTTTTAATCCCTAATACAAAATTCTTTAGACTTCCTTATCTCTTAAAATTAGTCCTTCATTAATTATCTACATTTTCTTTTTCTTAGACTGTTTTGTATTTTGCTAGTAAATGTCTATTTTGTCAGCATGTGGGTAACAGATCTAAGGCTGACAAATACAAACTTCAGTTCAGGAAAGAACTAAAGTTCAGTAGATGAAATCTTATAAGCTTTAACACCAAGAGTTACACGGTACTGATAACTCTAAAAAGAGTAACAAGGAATCTCTCAGCCAACATATTTCTTTGTTAGTATCTTCCTAATAAATAATGTGAGGATTTACAGATATTGAAGAGGATAGGATGACAAGAAGCTGTATAGAATAAAGAATATTTCCTCTGCCTATCTTATCATACCTATATTTACAATGTCTATTCTGCAACAATACAAGTTATACCTGAAACTTGCAACTTAAAGGTGGAAAGACTTATTTTAGCCTGCACTGTCAGAGGTTTCAGACTTTGGTTGGCTGGATTCTAAACAGAGTCACTGGGCGATAGTTCAGTAGAATAAGTGCTTGCCTGGCAAGCACAGGGTCTTCAGTTCAATGCCTAGTACCACAAAAAAAGTCATCACCATGGAATGATGTGGGAAAGGAGTGCTGCTCAAACTATAGCAGCCAGAAAGCAGAACGAGTTGGAAAACAAATCAAAGAAAAAGAGACCAGAAACTAGACATAGCCCCCAAGATCATACTCCCATTAGTCACTTCCTATGGCTAGACCTCATTCTCTAGTAGTCCATTTAGCTATTAACTCAACCTATTGGCGAGATAAATGCCCTCACAATCCAATTCAGGAGTGTCTTAATCCTACCAAGGTGAGAATCAAAACTAACTGGCACATCTGGCTTCCAAAATGAATAAAAATAATATATGCGCTCACATACTGTATGAAGCAACTCATGGTTATAAATTCATTCAATCTTGAGTACAAGTCTAAAGTGGATAGGATTATAATCCACACTTAAAAGTTACAGAAACTAAAGCATAGAAAAGGTAAATAGCTTGCCTAAAGGAATAGTGATAGCAACTATAAAAGTGAGGTGAAACTAAAATTCCATATTTTTATACAGGAGCCATGGCCTCATTTTAAAGAATTTTAAGTTTCTATGCATTGAAAGCCCCCAAACAATGCCCACATATTCTTGATATGGAGCCCTAGCACTAGTAATAACAAATATATCTAAAGAATCTACCAAATTCCATGCTCTAGAAATTTTATAACTACTTTGTAAGACAATCCTGTTTTTATTCACATTTGATAAGTGAAGTCCCAGATGGATTCAGTGTTCCAGTGTCACACCACCAGTAAGAAGTGGAACTGGTCATGGTGCTGAAGTCCTCAAAAGCCTGTATCGTTTTAGATACAAATGCTGAGAGCAAAATAAACCTATGAGTTAAAAGCGATTGATGATTATCACCCATCTCTCCTGCTCTGTTTTTTAAATAAATTCTACTAATACAAATGAGGCCTCCATATTTGAGTAAAGTGGTGGTTTTCTTTGTAAATTGGGCAGTAAGGTAAACATGCTAGACAGTAATGCTTCCTAGTCCTGGCTCTCTCAGATCTGGAACAAAAATAGATATTACTCACTATTATTCAGAATAATATTGCATGTATAAATTAGATCAATTAGGCAAAAGAACAAAAGAAAGCTCATATAAACTGTGAAGGCAGAAGACAAATCATCCACATTGGTAGACAGCATCTCGTTGTACGCATGCAAACTTAAATACTCCATCAAAAAGATCTGAAAACTGACAAATGAATTCAATAAAGTTTCAAGGTACAAAGTAACGGCATTTTATATATTGCTATGCAACACCAGCATTTTTATATATCATAGTGAACTTGCTAAAAAAAAGAAGACAAGAATATAATTCCATTCACAATAGCTATAAAAAAGAAAGAAAATATTTATGAATAAATTTAACCAGATCTCTACAAGAAAATCATAAAACACTGGTGAAAGAAATATAGGACAAAAAGAAATTGAAAAACATCCCGTTGGAATGTATGTGAGTTGGAAGAATTACTGTTGCTAAGATGGCTCCCGATATAGGGGCAATATAACTCCCAACTTGCTAGATGTCAGATGTACCAAATTTGTGTCCGCTGAAGTTGAATAATGAATTCCAAAGGACAAAGGAGGTTAACAGTAGAAAAAATATTGAAAAGTAGCTCCTGGGAGACAGGAGGGGACTTGAAAGTGGGATGCCACCAAGGCCCTTTGTTCAGGTTAATTTATACTGCAGTCAGATTGTGGGTACAATGTGAGTCAAAGCATAAACAACCTATAGGATTACAAGTACAATTTCTTTACTAATGTTGACCCAGTAGGGAAGCAGGTCACATAGCAAGGATGAACAAGAGACATGAAGGCATTTTTAGGAAGGGCTGGGTCATCACGCTCTGGCCACCCACCTGGGTAACTGATACATGTCTGTACTTCTTGGGTGGGATGATGCTAATTACAACATAATTCGCTGTTATTGTTCAGACATTAGAGAGGCTCATATGCCTGGACATTGCATCTTTATTTTGAGGGATGGTCTTCAGATGCACCTCCAGAGTTCTGCTATTTTTTTTTCTGTTGACTTCCTTGAGAGTCCAGACCCTCTGTGACTTCATACTAATTTCTATGTTTCATCTTGTAATAATACTTCCAAAAGTTGTCTATAGCTTCATTGTGATCATCATCAAAATATTGGTGGCATTCTTCACATAAATAAAGAGTTCTAAAATTTATAAGGAAAAGCAAACTATCCAAAATACCCCTTATCCTGAAGAGAAAGAAGGCTATAGGCCTTACAATAACTTACATCAAAACACATCACAAATCTATAGTAACTATGCAAACATAGACCAATGTAACGGCACAGATAATACAGTATATAATCCCTGATTTCTAAACAATTGATTTTTAACAAAAGTAACAAAAATTGCATTTATAAAATGACAGTCTATCCAAATTGTGCTGGCTGGTTATAGACATGCAGATGATTGAAATTAGATCCCTATTTCATACAATTCACACAAATCAACCCAGAATTTCTCAAAGACATAAATGTAAGTGCTAAAGGTATAAAAGTATTACCAAAAAGTATCTAGGAAGCAAAACATTAGTAGATATGAAGACTTTCATGGATAGGACCCACACAAACTTTTCAACAAAAATAAAATAGAGAAATTAAATTATATTAACAAAAAGGTTGTGTGTGGTGAGAAAAAAAAAAGAAGGGGCAACATGTAGGATGGAAGAAAACATATGCAAACTATTCATCTGACAAGAGTTGGTATCCTGAATATAAATGGAATTCAAACTCCAAAGAAAACAATCTGATTAAAAATGGCCCAATGATGTGAATAGACATTTTACAAAAGAAGACATACAAATGGTTAATAATTATAAATAAAATAAATAGATCCTCAATCTCCCTGATCATCATGGCAATGAAATCAAACCCAAGAGATATCGCTCACCTCACTTAGAAAAGCTATTCTCAAAAAGACAAAGATAAAAGACCTGCCAAGGATGCAGAGAAAGAAGAACTCACACACTGTGGATTGCAATGTAAATTAACATAGCCACAGTAGAAAATAGGACAGAAAGTTCCTGAATGACTAAAACTGCGGCTACCATATTCTCTGACAATCCCATTGCTTGATGTGCATTCAGAGGAAATAAAACCATTATTTCTAGTGGATACCAATTGGAATGCCTGTGTTTACTGCAGCGCTATTCACAACAGCCCTTATGATTAACATCTGCAGTGTCCCCCTGGTATGGTTTGTATCTAGGTGCCCCCCCTCCAAAGTCCCACGAAGCTTTGAGGTAGGCTTCTAGAGTTTGTGATCAACTCATGATCTAACGCTGGGATCATGGGTTTGGAAGCAGCACCCACCCTGGAGTGGACACCCTGAATGCAGCATAAGGGAGGAAAGAGGTTTGTTCTCTGCCACTGCTCCTCCCCTTTTGCATTTGTTGTTTTCTGCCTCCATAAATTTCTGCCCTCTGCTCTGTTCCACTCTGCCTTAGAGCCAGCTGATTATGAACTGGAACCTTCACAAACTGTAAACTAAATACACCTTTCCTTCCTTCATCTTGGGTGTCATGTGTGTTGTCCTAGCAAAGAGAGAAAAGTACACAAGGCATGCCTAAAGAGCCCAAGGCGTTCACAGATGAGGCTTTGGAAAGTGGTCGGATCACGGGAGGGCTGTTGCTGAATGTGCTGTTAGAAGGTGAGGTCTAGTTGGAAGAGGCAGGTCATTAGGTTATTACTTGGAAAAGTAGGCCTTCTTACTCAGGTCCTGCCCTCACTCTGTCCAAGCTAAGATCATGTGAGCAGCTTCACTTCACCCAGATCTTCCACTATCCCATTGATCATGGAAGGACTGAAACTTCTACAATGTGAATGAAAAGAATCTCTCTTCTCCTTTGTGTAGGTATTTTGTCCCATGGAAGGACTGAAACTTCTACAATGTGAATGAAAAGAATCTCTCTTCTCCTTTGTGTTTGGTATTTTGTCCCAGCAATTAGGAATGTAATTAAGATGACAGTCAAGATAATAAATCAATAAGCTTTCATCAGCAAATGAATAAATAATAAAATGTATATACACAGCGGAATATTATTCATCCTTAAAAATATCAAAATCTTGTCATTCTCAGCAACACGGATAGAACTGGAAGATATCATGTTAAGTGAAATAAAGCTAGACACTGAAATACAAATACTGGGTATTCTCATTTATTTATGAAAACTAAAATATTGAAAAACTAGATTCAAGGAGTAGCCAATAGACATTAGGGAAGATAGAGGAAATGGAGAAGATTAGATAAGGCCCACCAAAGCAACATTACATGGAAAAACTAGTTCTGGTTTTCCATAGCACGGTAAGTTAATTAATGCCCACAAAACCTATATTTCAAAATAAATAGGAGCATTAAATTTCCTAACACAGAAATTATTAGTCTTTGATGAAGCAGTAGTTATTACTCCTTATTTTATCACACACAGTGTATACATATATCAAATTGTCATTCTTTACTTCATAAATATAAACAAACATTATGTCAACTCTAAAACTGTGATAAAGTTATCTTGTTCCTAATAAATTCTTTAGCTGACATGACATAGTAATACCAGTTTCTGTGCAAGAACTCTCTCTCTTAAAATGACACCCTAGTTTATCATTTGTCACCAGGAGCAGATGTTCGGTTTATGGGAGAATGTGGTGTCTTTTTCCCTTCCTCACTTGCGAGTCTCCTCTGCCCCCACTGCCCATCTGGTGCAATTTGTATGAATCTCGTAAATGGGGTTTCACTAGATCACCTTTGGGGACACATAGTTAGACTCATTAGAGTGATGACTTTTCAAGAAAAAAAGATTATTTTACTTAACAAAATGGAATTATTTTAAGAATTTAAAGGATGTTTTTCTCTCAGAACCTGAACAAATTACAAAGCCATGAAGCATACTAGTTAGGATAGATATACAGCTACTTTCTCTTAGTTCATTGAGAAGAAAGGTTTGTACTAATATTGCTTAGACAAGATATAATGTCTTAAAGAATATGTGTTGGTATATAAGTCTTGCTCTATCTAGGTCTTAACCATCCAGCAGAAAAGTATAAAAATGAAGTATACATTATGGGGCCATAATATTAAGCTGAGCTGTAAATGGCTATGGTCAACAACTTCTTCAGATAACTCACTATTGTTGTGGACTGCTGGACTGTGTTGGACTATGGTGTCGAGTTCAAGCACCTAAGTTAGTTCAATGACAATGGAGTGCCCATCTCTGACAGGTGCAGACAAAGGAAGGGGTATAGAAAAGAAGAATCATGATGTGTGTGTATGGACAGTACAGTTGGGATAGATAATGCCGTGCTTCTGCATAATTCTATGAGAGGCAAGATTTGCACTAATGGTGATTGGACAGGATATTATGTCAGCTTCCAGTAATATGAACAACCACTAGGAAAATAACAAGGTAGAAAGTATTAATTATTGAATCTTTGATGTAATTCATGTATAAAAAATAAAATACACAAAGATATACACTCTGTTTACTGATAAGAGACATACAGTATAATAATGTCTGTAAGTATAATATCATGTATGCACTTTCTATGATACCAAAACATTATGAAAACTGTTTGCAATGTATTAATTTATCAAATCCATCTTGTCAAGGTATCTTAAAACTATCTCATTGATATTGTACTTCAATAAAACAAAAATTAAAATTAAAAATAAATACTTAAAAAAAGATAATTTCTGCATCTTGTCCTCTGAATAACTAATACTAAGACAACAATATGTAATGTATTAATTATTGTAACTGTCCTACTAACCCGTTTTGAAACTTTCATTGATATTTTATCTTTTGTCTCATTAAAATGTATAAAGAAACAAATGAATTCTACTCCACAGATGCCTCAGTGTCCCACTTTCTGAGTACTGATTTTACTGACAGCCCTGTCAGAGGCAATGTTACATTCATGTTGACAAAATAATTAACTCCTTGAAATATCTTGCTCTTAATCAATGCAAACAGATCAAATTGCTTCAAACCTTTTACTGGGAGGAACAGCATGCCACTTCTACATGACAGAACAGACACACACCCTATAAGTGGTGACCTGTCCCTCTGTAAGAGTGCTGACCCAGAGGAGTGTTGGACCGCAACATGAGAGACCCACTTGCTAATAGAATGCTTTCATGAGAAACAGCACCTAAAGAAATATATGATGATGAAATTATCACTTAAACAATTCACTAGAATATGCTTGAAAGAAACAAAGAAGCTAACAATGACAAAATGTTTAATAGGATGAATATGCCAGGTAAGGTCAGAGGTCAAATAGAAGCCATGAGTAGAGGAAAAAAGATCACTCCATATTGTTTAAGGGGAAAATCCAACAGGAAGAGTTAATAATTATTGATACTTATGCACCAAGCACCCGACTTCATAAAACAAGTACTAGTGAACATTATCAATCAGATAAGAATATACACAATTATAGTGAGAGACCTCAATACCTTACCACGACAAATAGAACAAAAAATCAACAAGTAGAGTTCAGCAAGACCTTTGAACTAATAGATTTAGTAGATATCTATAGAATGTATCACCCAATAAGAACAAAATACTCATTCCTTTTATCTATACATGCAATATTCTCCAAAACAGAACAACATAATAACCAATTAAGTAAATATAAAATAATTGAAATTATATTGCACATGTTAACATTCCATAGCACAATAAAATTAGAAATTTCCAATTTCTAAACATAAATTATGTAAATGCAAGGAAAGCTGAACAATATACTCTTAACTGCACAATGGATTATAGAAGCCAAGGAAAAATTAAGACACTTTGTAGAATTAAATGTAATCCCCAGTCCTGGGATTACAGTGCAACATAGCAGAACTTGTGGGGAAAAGTGAAATTAGACTGACATGAAAGGAAAATACCTGTGAATATTCACAAAAACACACTGACACAAAATAGCTAACCAATGCACCCCAAGGTCCTAGAAAAATAGGAAAGACCCCAATGCAAAGTTAGTATAAGGAAGGAAATTATAAAGATCAGAATAGAAATAAATGAAATTTAGCCCAAAAAACAATATAAAAGATGGATGAATCTAAGAGTAGGTTCTTTGAAGTAATACACAAAATAGTCAAACACCCAGCCAATCTATCCAAAAACAGGGAAAAAAAAAAAAATCAATGTACTGTAGAAGTCAAAAAGGTTGGGCCTGCCATGCCAGCCCTGCCCCCAGGGCATGCCTGTAATCCCAGCACTTGGGAGGCTGTAAACAAGAGAATCACTATGAGTCTGATCTAGCAGTGAGACCCTGAATGCCCTGTAGACTCTTCCCTAAAATAAAAAATAAAAAAAAGTTGGAATAACAGCAGATGGCCCTGAAATTGTTAAAAAGCATCATTAACTTCTATTTCACAAACCTTAATGCCAATAGATTAGAGAATTGAGGGAAAAATTGATTGATTCTACATACATATGAATTGCCAAAATTGAACCAATAAGATTTAAAAATCCTAGGAATAATCTAGTACCAGGCAATGAAACTGAAGCAACGGTAAGGAATCAGCCATGAAAAATCCAAGTCTGGACAGCTTCACTGCTGAATCTTACAAACATCTCAGGGAAACTCTAATGCCAGTACTCCTCAAGCCTTTTAATGAAATTTAAAGAAAAGAACTACTCCCAAAGTCATCTCTGGCAGCTATCATTACCTGCACAAAAACCACACAATTATCCAACCAAAAAAGGAGAACTACAGACCAATCTTTTTCATAGAAATAGATATAAAACCATCAAGAAAATACTGGCAACTGGACTATATTGGATTATTTTGCTAAATTCATGCACCTACAATATTTAAATGGCAATGGAACACCCATCTCTGATGACACTAAACAAAAAAGGGGCATATAAATGAAGGACCGTTTTGTATCTATGTATGCAAAATAAGATAGATATTCAGCTACTTTCTCTTAATTAAATGAAAAGAATGATTTCTACTAATAGTGTTTGGATAGGCTATCATGTCTGCATGTTGTAGTATGAATAACTACTATGAAGACAACCATATACAATGTATTAATTATTGTAACAGTTCTACTCTACTAATATGTTTTGAAACTGTCTCATTACTATTTGTTTCTCAATAAAATTAATTAAAAAAGAAAAAATAATAATTCAACAAATCATCAAAAATATAATACTTCATGACCAAGTAGGTATCATCTCAGGGATGTAGGATATACATAAATAAATGCTATACTACATTAACAAAAGCAAGAAAAAGAACATGATTATCTCAATAGAAAAATAATTTAAAAGCCAACATCATTTTGTGATAAAAACAAGAAAATAGGTATAGAAGGACCCTATATCAATCTAACCAAAGCCATTTATGACAAATTTAATTTTAAAACATAGCATTTAATAGTCTTATAGTTTTGCTAACCTACATAGTTAGACTCTCAAATACCCTCATCTCACTGATGAATTATAAAAATTGAAGTAATAATGCTGAAATTGTACAGAAATTATTCAAATAACTGAAATGTCATCTCCCCAGGAAATATTATGAGAGATATAGTGTCCATTCAGGATGTTGTATTTGAGTACATTCTGAAAAGGACCAGTCTTGAGAAAAGGCATGTTTCTTGTATGCATCAGGAAGTGGACACTAAGTTTAAATTCTTTTTAGGTAAAGGGTACTGGAGGGTCCCTTACACAGAATGCAAGGTATTCAATTCACTGTGTACCTACCATTGATGTTTTGTGTTCACAAGAAATATCACCATCATTTCCAAAATGCTGCCACTGTGCTGAGGTTCAGAGAATGCCTTCTTTATCTTTATTTTTTGTATTTTGGGGAAGGGTCTACAGGGTGTTCAGGGTCTCACTATCGGACTCATGGTGATCCTCCTGGTTGCAGCCTCCCAAGAGCTGAGATTACAGGCATGCGTCACCACACCAGTCTCAATTGCTTTCTCTGCGAACCGTGGGAGGTGGCCAGCATGGCAGGCTGGGGATTAAACCCCCTGCACCTGTGCCTACGGCAGGTGCTTTAATCCACTGAGCTATTTGTCAGGCCCTGAGAATACCTTCTTCAGCTTTTGGGTTTTTTTAAAATTCTGTCCTTGTTTGTAAATCTTTTCGTATTAAATTTTATTTTGGAAAATGAATGCAAAGCAAGAACAAAAATCACAAAGAAAGAAACAAGGCAACATCCAACAATGCATGTGTTACAGATTTTCAAATCAAGAACAGATGATTAACAATGGCTGGCTGATTTTTTTATTTATTTTTATCATCAAATCTGTTTATCATCAAATTAACAGATAGTTATGTAAGTTTGGAAACATGGTAGCAAATTTCCACTTTCTTTCAAGAAACCTTAAATTTTTGTTCTTGTCTTTCTTTATCTCTTTTTATTAAAAAATTGTTTTAAGGAGCTTCTTCAGCTTTTCATGAGATACAGCTGATAAATACAAGTCAAGTAAACTCAATGAGTACAGTATTATTGTAAAATTATCAACACAATCAGGACAATTAGAATATTAATCATCTATCTGAGTTAGTTTTGGGGATAAGAATACTTAAGCTCTACTATCATATTTATAGCTCACAACAGACTATTAATAATAGTCTCTATGCTCAACATTGGGTCTCCAATATAGTACTTGTCCTGCAAATTTATACCTTTTTATTTATATTTCCCAATTTCTCATTCCCTGTGCCTGTGCTTTTTGTTACCAACTTGCTAACACTTCCTCTGAGTTTAGTTTTCTAGATTTCAACTACATGTGAGAATACGCACTACTGATGTTGCTGTGTCTGGGTCATTGCACTCAGCTCTCCTGTTCCATGTGGATGGTCACAAGTATTATGATTTCCTTCTTCATAATGCTGAATAATACTCTGGTGACTGTATGTGCCACAATTTTCATTAATCCATTGGTGTGGTGAACAAGTTGGTTGATTCTATACCTTGGTGGTTGTGACAACCACCAACGTGAATATAGGAGTTCAGGCATCTCCTTGGTATATTCATTTCACTCCCTGTGGAGGTAATGGGGCTACAGATTATACAGCAGTTCTATTTGTTTTTATTTTTTAGGAACTTCTGTATTGTTTTCCATAATAATTGTACAGAGTTACATTTCTGGAAGTGGGGTCTTCCTTTGCTACACCCTCACTAACACTTCTCAGCTATTAAAAATTTTGAAACACGATCTTGTTATGTAATTCAGACTGGCCTTGAACCCATTATGTAACCCAAGCTGGCCTCAAACATGTCATCTCTCTGACTTAGCCTTTTGAGTGCTGGGATTAGAGGCATATGCCACCATGCTTGGCGAATCTCTTGTCTTCTTGATAATACCAATTCTAATGTGTGTGAGGTGATGAGTTATTATGGTTCCAACTTGTATTTCCCTGATGTTCTCTCTCTCTCTCTCTCTCTCTCTCTCTCTCTCTCTCTCTCTCTCTCTGTCTCTCTTATATATCCATACATTGTCTTTGTAAAAACATCTACTCATTTTCTCTTTTTGACTCCAAAGCAATTTTCCTATAGATAGAATATGGCTAAAGTGTTTTTACTCATTTAGCCACTTTATATGTTTTTATTTCATTTACATTTAAAGTGATTATTGACAAGGAAAGACCTATTATTACCATTCTGCTAAGTGCTTTCTTTTGTGTAGTGTTTTGTCTCTTTTGTACAAAATAGATTTGACAGACAGATTAGATAGATGATAGATGATAGATAGATAGATAGATAGATAGATAGATAGATAGATAGATAGATAGATAGATGATAGAAAATAGATACACAGGCTGGGAAGATGGCTCAGTGGAATAAACACTTTCCTGGCAAGCTCAAGGGCCTGGTTCCGCCAAAGAGAAAGAAAGAAAGAAAGAAAGAAAGAAAGAAAGAAAGAAAGAAAGAAAGAAAGAAAGAAAGAAAGAAAGAAAGAAAGAAAGAAAGAAAGAAAGAAAGAAAGAAAAGACATACAGACAGACGATAGATTTTTTTTATTCTTTTAATACAGGGTCTCGCTACATAGTTCAGATTCCTAGTGATCCTCCTATCTCAGCCTCCCAGGCACTGGGATGACAGGTATGCAACAGGTATGCCAAATTTTGGGGCCCACAAAGGATGCAGTACTCAGAATTCAACTTGGGTTCTTGCACTTGGCAGACAGGTGCTTAGACTGTATAGCTATCTCTCCCGCCAATAGATAGATTTTGATTCTTTTGTATTACACAATGCCCATAGATCATTTTCTTTATGACTATCAAGCAGTTTACATTAAATATCTTACAGTTTAAACAGTCTACTTTAAGCTGATAGCAAGTTAACTCTCCTTGTAGCCAAGAACCCTGCTCTTCACTCCCCCTTACATGATATTGATATCACAGTTTATATTTATTTAGGTCATGTATCCATTGACATCATTTGTAGTTGTTTTAATACTCTTATCCTTCAAATTTTATAGTAGAATTCTGTTATCTATGCACCACCATTATGGTTATACATCATTCTACTTTTGTCTGTGTAACTACACTAACAGTATCGTGTGTCCCAATTTGCTTGTGGTGTTATTTGGTATCCTTTCATTCAGCTTTCAGAAATCTCTTTACCATTTCTTATGATATGAATCAAATGATTTTGAACACCTTGCACTTTTGTCAGAAAAAAAAAATATTTGTTTCTCCTTCCTTCCTGAAAGACAATTTTTCTAGGTGTAGTCATCTCAGGTGCTTTTCTTGCAACATTTTGCAAATATAAACCCCATTCCTTTCTTGCCAGCAAAGTTTGCACTGAAAAACCATTTTATTGAAGGTTCCCTTGTATGTGAAAAGTTTCTTTCCTCTCCTTCCTTCAACATTATCTTTGTCTCTAATTTTTAACAATTTTATTAGAGCACATCTCACTTTGAATTGTCTTTTTCAGTGTTATTTAGATTTCATGAATCTTCTGTTTCTGCTTAATCTTGGGACATTTCATGACATTATTTCTATGAATAAGATTTCTGTTCCTTTCTCTCTTCTCCTTGAGATTTGATGTAATGAATAAATTGGCCCACCTCACAGTGTCCCATAAGTTGTCTAAGCTATATATGTTTTATTTTCCTTTCCATCCTCAATAGATTGCCTTTTAATTCATTTGCCCTTTCTTCTATTTGATTCATTTCGATATTAAACACTCTGCTTAGCATTTTAGTTCTGTTACTGTATTCTCTGGCTCCATTTTATCTGTTTGATACCTTTTTATATTATTATATCTTTATAAAATTCCCCCTTTACATGTTTGTTGCTTTTCTTGACATTCTGAATTATATTAATGACTAATTTTTTAGTCCCTGAAGTAAATCATATAGTACCATTAAATTAGGGCACGTTTCTGGAGATTTATAATTTCTGGTATGAGAGTGGTATCCTTTGACTCTTGGTATTTGTTTTTGTATACTATATAAGATTGCCACCTCTTTTAGTCTTGTGAGTCCAGCCCCATGTAGGAAATACATGTCAACCATCAGCCTGGTCAAAGATTGTGGGGTTTTTTGAATCTACCCATTTACCCAACATACTCTCTTTGTCCTTAGTTGCCCTGACAGAAGTGTAAAGTGTGTCAAACAGTGAAATCTTAAGATAGGCAAGATAGAAGCCAGCATCTCCAGATGCACCTGCTAGTTGCAAGTTCAAGTGCCACATGTGCATTCCAGTTCCTTCTCCCCCCACTATTGCCCACTTGCTGGGCAGTAAGTCAAAGAGGACCTGTGGCAAATGCTTGTATATTCATTGTACCACACATTCTTTCAACTTGTTGCTTTGCTCTGTCACATACAGGAGTCTGAAAAATTCCAGTTCCTATTTACTGCAAGAGACATCTTCAGGATAGCTAGCAGCTTGGTTCTAATATTAGTATGAGCCAGGGAATTCCAGGGAGGCCCACATGTTCTGTCATGGTTCTCACTATTGCCAGTTCTAAGATATAAGTTAAAGCCCTGAATCCCAGGCAGCCATTTGGAAAAATCAAGATGCTAAGTGCAAGGTCAAGCCCTTTCCAGAAATACATTGAAAGGTGACATCTGTTCAAGCCCTTTCCAGAAATACATTGAAAGGTGACATCTGTTTGTTTTGTACTAAGATTAGTGGCAAATAGCCACCCAAAGTGTTTAGATCATCTTTTAAGACTATCTCTTTGCTTTCCGTGATCCTGGGGTAGTTAAAATGCATAGTTCTGTCAGCTTCCAGTGTTAGGTGACTTGAAATTAAAATTCTTGAGTGCCAATAATAAGAGTTTGAGCATGAATTATGTGGTGCAAAACTATAATTCTTCAAGAGAAGCTGGAATATGTGGATTCCCTTCTGCTTTCAATACACTGTGCTTGGGGTGGAGTTTATTATGTATGTCTCAGGTTTTCCTCTCATCTCATTATCCTGACACTTTGCTGAATGTGTTTATTAGTTCTCAGAGTCTTCTGGTAGCTTTTATTTTTAATCATGTCATCTACAAGCAAAGCTAACTTGACTTTTTCCTTTCCTATTTGTATCTGTTCTGTTTCTTTATCTTGTCTTATTGCTCTGGCTAAAATTTTAAACACTGAATTGAGCAAGAATGGTGACTTTTTGTATTCTTAATTTTGGTTATTCCTGAAAATTTGTACAATTGAATTTCAAATCTTATTTTCTTCACAGGCTTTTGCCAAAGTTCTTTGTCAAACTGTGATTATACCCACTTCATAATTACCATATTATACATTTATGCTGTACTCTACTATCTTATACTATTAAATGCAATAACTAATACCACATTCAAACATTAACACTTTTATACAGCATAAAACTCACCAAATTGTAAGTATATATGGTCTATATCTGACCTGAACTAGGTCAGATATCCTTCCACTCCTTTTCCCTTCTTTTTAACAGACACAAAATGGCATTTATTTGTGGAAATGTTCTTAAATCCTATCCTTTCAGCAACATGATCAATACCTTCTGGAATCTTCTTCTTGTGACAGTTATTTGAGCAGGTGAATTAACTAACTTTTAACTAAGTACAAAGTTATAGAAAACAAGATAGGCACAAAGGCACAAGAATCACAGAAATGGTAATTGCAGGGAAAACTCTGACTCAGAAGAACACGGACTAAAAGGAAGGGATTGTGATGCCCAATAATTAGAGGCTGGAAGTTGAGGCTCATAATTCAAATCCAGGCCTCCAAGGAGAGCTTTGGCTCAAAATTACTCTTCACTCTGAAGAAGACTTCATGTGGCTGTTTTAGGGCGCTTGGAAGACTGAAAACATAGCTCAGCAGTTTCTATGAAATGAAATTGTCGTTGCTCAGATGACGCTTGTAGAAAAAGAAGAAATGAGAAGGCACAAGAAATAGCAGGAAAAGAAAAGGTTACCAACCTTGAAGTGCTCCTCCAGGATATCAAGTGTCCAGCCAGCTACATCGCAGAACTGTCTTCTGCAGAGACCTAACCTCAGTACTGCAGATAAAAGCATACAGAAAAAATTAAAATATATTTTTAAAATAGGAATAAACAATTATATATGTTTACACATAAATTTAGAAATCTAACCATATACAGCATTGTACCAGGACTGTCCCACATCACTCCTTTTCCTCTCTTCTGCCTTCATTCACCACCCCCGTCCTTTTTAAACAAACATCTACCGAGGACACAGCTCGCCAGCAACCAGCATGTCATGCCAAGCAGCACCTATTCAGAAGACCATAGTGACAGGCACTCCCAGCCTGAACCTACTACTATAAATTGTCACCTTCAGTGCAGTTGCTTAGTTCACAGGTATCAGCATATATAGTTAGGGTGAGAATCCTTCCAATTAACTGCTAGATTCGAAAATCTTCTGAATGTTCTGAGGATCATTGTCTTGCCCATCTTGTACATATAATTATATGGCTTTGCCTCTGTCATGTTTCCTAGCTCTTCTCCTTTCTCTCTCTTCATTGTCTAGTCTTCATTCAATGAGTAGAGTGATCTGTTCTAATAGTGTTTCTAAAAAGAATATCATGTCTGCGTCTTGTATAACAATTAACTACTAAGAAAACAATAATCAATGTATGAATTATTGAATATTCTACTAATTTGAGCTGAAAATATCTCATTGCTATTTGTTTCTCAAAAAAATATGTAAAAAGAGCACATAGAAAGCTAGGTTGGAAGTAGGGGGCTAATAAGTGCACATAAAACTTGATCTATAGTAGAGATTTTCTTAAAATGCATCCTCTGTAAGCTGACCTTAATGATGACAGGACACTGAATTAAGAAAGAAGGTGAGGCTCTACCTATTCAGCAGAAGAGTTGCATGAACATGTAGGTGGTCTTCTGTGGGCATGAGGAAGACAGGATGGCACAGAGTTGCTATCTCCTGCCCAGAGCTACCTACCTAACCTTGCAGCACTGGGACATCAGTTCAATGGGACAGTGGCCTAAACTTAGCAGCACCATGTACTCAACCTTATTACATCTGACATCTACTGAAGTGGGCAGTAGAGTATTTCTTTAGTCCTGATACATAACCTCATTGCACTTTCCAGCACATTGTACCATCATAAAATTATTGAATTCTAATGCTCAAGAAATAGTTACAAGTTCTCACTGGTAGACTGGGAAGCTCTAGGGAGCAAGTCATCATCTCCATCTTCAGACTGTTCTGATCCTAGAAAATCTCTCAGATCAATCTACATGTAACTCCTATCCACTGGTCCACTTATAACCGTGTCAGAAGGACCAAAGTGGGTCCACTTCTCTCTTCACACAATAGCCTGTCAGATGGTTGGATCCAACCATTGTGTTCCACCAGATGTTCCTTCCCCAGTGAAGTAGCCTAATGTTTTCTATTGTTCTTAACATAGATACCACAGAGAGAACCCAGTTCCTGTTCTCTGAATGTGCTTTGATATATCTTGGCGCCCTGCCACCAAAGGAAGCTTAGGAGCAATACTCCAGCTGTGATCAGAACAGCAACCAAGCAATAAAGTAGAAAATACAGGTAATTCTTTTTAAGAGGCTATCAACATTTCTGATAACCACATCACACTGAAAACTCCCATAAGGATTTATTGTCTTTTATTTGAAATGTCTTTTATTTAAACTTTCGCCTCTAGGATGAATCATTCTAGTTTCTTCAAATTTTCCCAATACAAAAAAAAAATATTGCAGCCAATACAAACTACTAGGAAGTTCTATGGGGGGGGGGGGAAGGTAAATGCCTCTGAGAACACTTAAATTAGAAAATTAAGCTCTTACTTACTGAAAGTAATTGTCATAAATGTTCATTCCAATGAAAGCAACTTCAATCAATTTCACTGTTGACCTCCCTGTACAATACAGATACCACAAACTGAGTCTAAGTGAGCAGGAGACATTTACTTTCACTGGTTTTTTGAAACAATGAGACTTTACAAGTGGCTGTTCTCCCTCTTAACTACATTTTAATGTAAATATATTTTTAATCATAACTTTAAAACTTATCTTTAGTGAGTAAGCAATGTTTAGAGTAATCGTGTGCAGTATTTTTAAAATACATGCAAAACTCTTTACGTCTTTAGGTATTCCACTTGCATTATTTCTTTTAGGTTCATTTAGCTACACTATAACATTTTTCAGGGAAGTGGGGTGTGTGGTCTGATTGCTAATTACCTGGGCAATTTTCCAGGACATTCTCAGAAGAATCTATGAAATAACATAAAGCTTAACATAAACAAAAGACTTCAAGGTATCACTTGGTAAAACTTCTGTAGCAATAAACTTCTAATAATGATGGGAAGTAACAATTAAATACAAAGAAATCAGAGGTGTGATGTGGAAAAGAATAAGAGATTCTGATTTATACACAGTACACTGGAGGATAGCTAATCTGGTAGGATTTGATATCAGCCTTCAAAGTCTTACACTCAAAGAAAATTGCATTTCCTGTGATTTCATTTTGACAGACAAGGAGACGTGCTGCTGAAGTGGGAAGGAAGTACTTTCTTGGCTGTAAAGGAAAAAAAAAAAAACACAGATGTTCATAGGATTATAGTTTTTCGTTTTATATTACTACTGGAACAAGGTACCACAAACTCGATGACCTAGAGTATGGAACTTGAAGTCTACAAATCAGAATCCTAATATGAGATCATTCCTCTAGAATGAAGGAATCAGCAGACCTTATTTCCTTCTAGAAGTCCTTGAAGAGGCACTCGCCACACCATACTTCTAGAAGCTGCCTGCTTTTATTGGGTCCAAATTATACCCCTATGTTAAAGGTAACCTCAGTTTGACCTCAGCAAGGAAAGGCTCCCCACTTTTAAGAACTCATGTGACTGGGCCCACATGGACATTCCATAATATTCTCTCCATCTCAAAGTTCCAATCACACCTGCAAAATCTCTTTCACCCTGAAAAATAATATATTCATGGGTGATGGAGTTTATGGCATGGACAACTTTGGGAGCCATTATTCTGAACACCAAAGTGCACAAAACAAAGAAATTACTTCAGGGAACAAATGATTCTCTGCAGCCTTCCTCTGAAGACGATTAGCCCCTCTTCTTCAAGAGGAACCTCATGATGCAGTATATCCTCAGAAAAGACAGAAGGGAAGTTATTTATTGGGAAAGAGATTGGAACTGATGGAAACTGGTCTTGCATGATGGTTGAGTCCATATTAAGCCCAGAAATGATAGCCAGGGCTCTATCATATATATATATAATGTAGACATGCCCTGGCCACCTGTGGAACTGGGGTGAAATAATGAAAAATAGCCCTCTGTACCTGGAGAGCCACAATATCCAGTTGAAGGTCAGAGGCCCGGAGCTCACTGTGGAGTCCAGTGCAAGTTCACATGAGAAAGCCAAAGGCCCTTTCTCATCAGAAGGCTAAAGAGTCTGTGCTGGAACCCTGAATGAGCTGGAGAACCCTGCCAAAGGCAATAGCAAACACCAGAGCTCCAAAGAACAAAAGGAAATATTTCCTTTTTCTTTTCCTTTCCCTTTTCATTCTATCTAAGCTGCAAGTCTATTGGTTGGTGACACTAGCATGGGGAGGATGAATCTCCCACCTCAGTCTCTGGCCTACCTGTCAATCATCCAGGCACCCCACAGCTTTGCTAATCTGTTGGCAGTTCTTATTCAAGAGAAGTTGTGTGAGGATTAGTGGCCACACCTTGTTTTACAAAAACCATAGGAATGAGCTCAAAGCTCTGGCAAGAAATGGGGTTCCTGCCTCTGAACCTACACTTTAATTCTTAGAATATGTAACTTCATATTTGTTCATCAATTAAAAGATAGGTCTCCAGTAATCTGTGATCAACAATGCTCTTTCCTAAAAAGTGTACATGATTTAATCTGAGTCAGGAGCATCTGTTCTTCCTGTAACTTTATTATATGAAATTCTGCTTATTGCTTATATGCCACAGGAGGGTGAGAATTTAACCAGTCAAGTCAGCAGGTTTGGCTGTCCCCTTGCTTCATCAGGCATAGGAATCACCTAGAGTACTATGTGAAATGCAAATCACTCAGTCCTAACCCCAGGCATGCAGTAGGTGATCTGCTTTGCATCTAGCCTTTTCTGCAAAACGTCTTTTTGTCATACGTAGGTCCTTTCAGAGATGCTGAGCCCAAAGTGTGCGATGCTGGCATTCAGAATACAATTATGGGAGTCATTCATGGTGCAATGCTAGGGTTAAGGCCACTCTATCCTTGGTGTGAGACCGACCTACCCATAGAGTGTGTTCAAATAAAAGCATTGTCTATTCACTTCTGCCTCTATAAATGCAAATACACAGGCATGGAAGTATTCATCCTTTCATTTAGGAATGCAACCTCACCATAGTTTCTATGGAGACAAAAACATTAGCCTCCAAGTCTACAGCCAGCACCAATGCAGGCCCTCATTTGCATTTCCCAGGTCACACAGTCCACTCTGCATCTTTCAGCCTCACCCTTCACCATCCTTGCCCCAACTTCACTTTTGTCATTTTAGGACAGCTGCCTTGCTCTTTAGGGAAGATCTTGCTGTTTCCTTGATAGGGGCTTTCCCAAGTGATGACAGCCTCTTCTCCCTCAGGCCCACTGAGAAGCACCACATAGGCTCATGCTGGACACTATCTTTGATAAGATATGCTAGTCTGGCCCTGAATTTGTGAGAGATTACTGGGAAGACCCTTCAAACTGTAGACCTCTGTCCTCCTTTACCACTCTTGCCCTTTCACAGCTCCAAGCACTAATGTCTGCCTCTTCCTGCCATAGACTGGCTCTGCTGCTCCCACTCCAGAGCTGCGTCACAGAATGGTCCTCAGATGGGTCACCAGAGCAGCTCTGTCACAGGGTGATTTTAAAGCATTCATGTGATAGCCAAGTGGCAGGCATACAGTAGGTGCTCAACAAACATCTATTGAAGAACCAAGTCTCAGGGAAAGTATGATAAGAAAATATCTATCTCACCATGATTGTCTGTACTATGACACATCTTATGGTTTGTGTCTAGTTGTCTGTGCAAAGCCTCGTATAAGTCATGGAGCGGACTTCTAGAGTTTGTGATTAACCCGTGATCCACTGGGATTATGGGTGTGAGTGCTGCTGGGATTATGGCTGTAAGTACTAGACCCAACCTGGAATGAGTAGTCTGAATGCAACTTAACAGAGAGAGACTTGCTCTCTGTTGGCATTGTTTCCACTACTTCTCTCTGTTGCTCTCTGTGCTTTTCTGCCTCCATGAAAGGGGCTCTGTGCCATATGCTGCTCTTCCTTGGAGCCAGCTGAGTGTGGACTGAAACCTGCAGTAACTGTGACCTAACTAAAGCTTTCCTTCCTCTATTTTAGGTGTCAGGTATTTGTTCCAACAAAGAGAATAAAGTAACTGAGACAACAACAAGGTAAAGAGACTCAATCACCAAAAAGCTCAGGATGTGAGTTTCCTTTGTTTGTTCCCTAGTTAAACTTCAGGACTTTTTCCTGCTGAAATACTTTTCCTCCTGTAAGAAATGTATTTAATGTTATTTCACTCTAGCAAGAAAGTGAGTACACAATAGGAATAAACCATGACTCTGACTCATGAATTCTAACCCCAGGTTTTCCTAAGGCCAAGAAGTATGGCCACCACTGGTGTGATATGTTTTAGTAATATAAAATGCATGCCCACAGGTCAAGACATTGTGGGATCTGTTCCTGCACTTATGATAATGCTAGGCAATTCCCTGGTGCATATTAGCATTTACAGCCATTCCCCGTTCCCTGCAACACAGCCAAGAGAGTAATCAAATGTTTGTGTGTCAGCACATAAAACAAATGCCTGGAGGACCCGAAAGCAATCTCCTCTCCCATGGCACATTAGTGTGCAATTTCCTGATTGCCTCCAGTATAAGAATTTTGAGATACTGTTAATTCTAGGGAAAGAAATGCAGCTTTAACTCCAAAGAAGATATACCTAAAACCTCAGTAAAACTGAAAAGCATCTTCCTCAGCTTGGCCAGAGAGTCTCTCAATGCTAGGCTTTAAAATACTTCAGATATAGTTCATTCTCACGTTTCCCAGGCTGTTCCTTTCTTAGATAACTTTATCAGTATATATGCTGCCGAAAGAAGCACACCAGATAACTTTGTTAAAATTACTCATGGAGAGATTCTTCTATATAGAACAGTGTTTGGAGCTCTGAACTCTCACTCACTTTAGTGACTACGTGAAATTAAAAAGTCGTATACACTTTGTTTTCTAATCTCACAATGGGAATGATTGCACACCTTACAGTTGCATTACCATCAAAGAATTTAACATTTAAAATATTTTGTAAGTAGTAAAATATTATACTCATCTAAGGTATTATTATTATTATTCTAAAGAGTAAGCATAAGGTAGAATGCAACAGAATAATCAGCGCATGGTTTATGTTACAATTATGAAGAAAAAGACTCTTGGTAGTGATAGGGGTTTTTTTGGATAGAGAAAATAGGCAGAAGGGAAAAGGGCTTCATTATCTTGAGGACATGGAGAGAATCTGGGGAAGATAAGGGATTCTCTGAGTTGGAACAAAGGAAGGCTGAAGCTTTTATGGCCTTTTGGCAGGGGTGGAGTTTGAGGGGGATGTTTAGGTATACTGGAGGAGCTGACTGGTATCTTCCCTGAGGCAGTGGGAAAGGTTAAAGGAAAGTGTGCCCTGGACTCAGTTGGAGAAGAGGGGAGATGCTCTCAGGGAAGATAAACTCTTGTTTTAAGAGATTTGGCCACATTAGATAACCACTATAATAGTTCAGTAATTCATACTAAGTCCAGAACTTGTCAGATAGTTTACAGATTCCTTTCTAATGGTCCTTAACCTCCCAAAGGTTAACACATCTCACATGTGGAGGGTTTATGATACCTGATGTGGTCATAAATCAAGGATAACACATTTACTTTTGAAAATTGGGCATAATCTTCCAATGTTGTATCAAATCAGTTGGAGCCAAAAGAACGAGAAGACTGAATTAATATTGCTGCAGATGACTCATGAGTTTAGTCTGACACTGAATCTTGTCACATTTATTGAGGGTGAGAAGCAGGCTAAGGAAGGTGCGTAACTAATTTGGTGTAAGAAAACTGCTAATTACGTCACCTTCCAGTGTTCACCAAACTCTAAGTTCACAAAACACCAGTCTGCAATGTCCCAGGTAACAGAACAGAGAACAGACAGGGCATCTCTAGGAATCTGTTACCCTGCATCCAGCTTGCTGGAATCACCAGGGGGGAAGTTTCCTTAGGCTCTGTTCTTTGTTTATTGCTCCCTAGGGACAGCAGGCTCCTGTCATATATTGCTACATGCCAGAAAGAATGAGTTAGCAACAGATTTGGGCTCTTCAGGGAAGATGTTTAAGAGTTGGTAATCATCTCTTCTGTGAGTGAAAGATGAGAATACTGCAATTTCTTTCCTTGTCAGATTTGTTTGACTCCTTTGATAGTTTAGCCTCTTTTCTCTTTTGAACTTTCTGTCCTGGGTCTTTAACATTAGGTTCCACTCCATGTCAATGGCACTGGGTACGTAGGTACTTTTTTTTTTTTTTTTTTTTTTCCCGGAACCGGGGATTGAACTCAGGCCCTTGTGCTTACCAGGCAAGCACTTATTCTACTGAGCTATCACCCTGGCCTTCAATGGCACTGGGGAACTGAAAGTATGAGTATTCACCTGGCACAGTTGCATATCTTAGTCAAATGAGCCCAGCATGCTCCCTAATTTTGGCTACTCAGCCTGCTCAACGTGACTCCACCTGTGCTCTTCTTTCCACTGCACCCTACTAGAAAAATCATCTGGTGACAAATTCTTTTATGACCTTCACCAAACTCTAGCCGTCAAGGATAAAATATTCTCAACAGACGAGATTGTAAACCCCGGAGTGAGAGAGGTTTTTGCCACCCTGCGGCCGCTGCTATGCAGAGACCCAGGGAAATCAACCATCACCATGTCTGATCAGGAGGCAAAACCATCAACTGAGGACTTGGGAGATAAGAAGAAAGGTGAATACATTAAACTCAAAGTCATTGGACAGGACAGCAGTGAGATTCACTTCAAAGTGAAAATGACAACGCATCTCAAGAAACTCAAAGAATCATACTGTCAAAGACAGGGTGTTCTAATGAATTCACTCAGGTTTCTCTTTGAAGGTCAGAGAATTGCTGATAATCATACCCCAAAAGAATTGGGAATGGAGGAAGAAGATGTGATTGAAGTTTATCAGGAACAAACGGAGGGTCATTCAACAGTTTAGATATTCTTTTATTTTTTCTTTTCCCTCAATCCTTTTTTATTTTTAAAAAATAGTTCTTTTGTAATGTGGTGTTCAAAATGGAAATGAAAACTGGCATCCCATCTCTTTAAAACATCCAGTAATTTGAATTCTAGTGCTCATTATTCATTGTTTTCATATGCTGATTTTTGGTGATCAAACCTGTTTTCTTCACATTGTCTTCTGCTTTTTAAAACTTACCTGTGTGCACAGAGAGGCCGCAGATTTCAGAGCTGTGCATTTTCAGGCTTGTGGTCATAAGGTCGACCAATTGTTCCTGTGGCTTTTCAGGTGACCCTGAAGTTCGAGCTTGTTATTGCTTCACTCCTGGGCTATAACTTTCAGTGGGAGGTAGAAGATTTTCAGAGAACCGAACTGTGGAAAAATGACCTATCCTTAACTTGAAGCTTAAAATCTAAGGGTCTGGACCAAAAAGAAGAGGAGCTTTGGTGTCCAGATGACAGACATGGTGAGAGATTGATCAACTCCAAAGGTGGCTTCACTGAAAAGTGGTTTTAAGATTTTAAAAAATCTTGTCAGAAGATCCCAGAAAAGTTAATTTTCATTCAAAATTACTAAAGTTACTCACGCAGATGTGCGTGTAACAGAACACTGCTCCTTTTGATTTTGCTTGTACTTTTTGGCCTGGGATATGGGTTTTAAATGGACATGTGTGTACCAGCTTCATTAAAATAAACAATATTTGTAAAAAAAAATATTCTCAACATCTCTGTTCTTTCTCTACCACACTTTGAATATGAATTCTTGAGTTGCACATAGATAAAAGATCACATGTTTTAAGTCAGTTCTAAGGAAACCAACATAATTGCAACTTAGTGGTGCTTGGGAAGGCAGATGAGTAAAGCTTTATCTGCTGTCATTTTAAGCAGATATTTAAGGGACCAAAATATAGATTCGGTGGTTTATAAAGGTGTAACTCAGGTCTGAAGTCTGGGGAGTCGGTCTTCAAGGCCCTCACACGTCAGTGTCTGTGAAGGCCATCAAGTGGCCATCTTCTTCCTGCATCTCTACCCAATGGAAAAAGGACAAAGGCACTAACCGCATTTATCAGAGCTCTCTCATTATACCTTAATCACCTTCCTAAAACCTCACCTCCTAATACCATCACTTCAATGGTTAGGATATCAGTATTTGAATTTTGAGAGGAAACAGTCAGTCTGAAGCAGCTGCCATGGAACCTAGCTCATTGGCTTGGCAGTGAGCATGCACTACTGAAAGGGGCAGTAGCTAGACTGATTGCCCTCAGAGACCCTTTGTGGAGTCCATGAATGTGCCAGTAGCTGGCACTGTGGAGAGAGCAAGGCTAGGTTTTAGCATCAGCCATACACTTTCTACGGTGGATGTCAAAGTTGACGTAGCCACACATGCTGTGCTGCTGGAGGCAATAATCTTAATCACATCCAGGAAAAGACAGTGAAAACAGTGACCTCCCTCTCTAAATCTCGCCCCAATAATCACTATAGCTCATTAACCTTAATGGATCTACTAACCTTAATGGATCTACTAACCTTAAGTTAAATTTTAATTAGCTAAAAACAGCTGTTTCCCTTTCCAAAGTAAGCTGCAATAAGGGATCAAAATGAGTCTAAAACCACATTTTTCTTTATGATGTGCTGTGACAAAAGCATTAAATCACAGGGGCCAGGAGATGGCTCAGTGGAATAAGCGCTTCCCTGGCAAGCGCAAGGGCCTGAGTTCAGTCCTCCCTTCTGAAAAAAAAACAAAGCATTAAAACTTGCTCCCGCCTGCCTGCACCTGGCCATTGAAATGCAAATTAAAACAACACTGATGTACCATCTTAACCCAAGATGAATGGCTATCATAAGTAATTCAACCAACCACAAATGTTGAATAGACTGTGGGTAAAAGGGAACCGTTCTCCACTGCTAGGGGCAATGTAGACTGGAACAAAAGTTAAGAAAATCAGTGTGGAGACTCTTTCAAAACCTAGGACTGAAAATCCCATTCAAACTACCTATTCTTCTACTGGGAATTTTCCCAAAGGAACTGAACACATCATATCATAGTGATATATGTGCACCTATGTTTATAGCAGCACAATTTGTTTTAGCCAAATCTTGGAAATGAACAAAATGCCCATCACCTGAGGAGTGGATGAAAAAGATTTGGTGTTTTTATAAGATGGAGTATTACTCAGCTACAAAGAATGATGAACTTGAAGCTTTTATATTTAAGTGGATGCCACTTGAAGATATACCCATAAATGAAATAAATCAGCCCCTCATGTGTGTCACACTCTCCTTAGTATAAGTCCTCAAAAGAAGAAATAAAAATAGAAAGGTATAACTCAGATAAAAGGAAAGGTAGAAATTAAGAATGAAACAACAAAGAGAGAGCAAGGACAAAGGCTAGGAAACATGACATTACAAAACCATACAATTGTATGTACAAGTTGGTTAAGGCAATGATACTGAGAACCTTCAGAGGGATTTGAAACTAGCAGTTAATTGGTAGGATTCTCAACCTGACTAACTATGTATACTGATTACTGTGAACTAAGCAAATGCGCTGAAGGTCAAATATGTAATACTAGGTGCATGCTTGAAATGCCTGTTATTCTGGTCTTCTAAATATGTACTTCTTCTCATGTCATATCAATTACTGCTGTACTGTCTTTCAAGTAAATATTTGTTTAAATAAAAGTGTAATAAATGAAAACAAGAGACAATTCAAAAATATCATAGGACTATCCTGCTACAACGCTGTATGTGGCTAAATTTCTAAATCTCTGTAAATATATGTAATTGTTCATTCCTATTTTTGTACGATTTTTATGTTTTTCTTCACATTCTGCAGGGATTTAAAGTTTAACATATCAATACTTGATGGAAAATTCCTCTTCCATGTTATGACTAAGATGTTTAATATTCAGACAAACAATGAAGTTAAACTCAACCGCCTATGTTATATGGTAATGATATTATGATTATTTCTTATTACTATTCCTTTTGTTTGTACTTTTTATTATTGTTTTAAAGAACACAGAATAGTGAGAAAAGAAAACAGCATTATAGATGATACAAGATTGCACTAAACAAAGTAATAGGAATCCAACAATGGTTGCTATATTACATGATGCTATGCGCAAACTAGTTTTTCGGATTACCAGATATAAAAGTATAATTTTTGTTTAAAAAAAAAACAATAAGAAGATATAAGAAATTCAAGTGTGGAAAAAAATCAAACTAA
>PVKA01015745.1:0-49365 GCA_004027165.1 Ctenomys sociabilis | reverse complement strand
ATATTTACAGGTATTTATGTGGCTGAATTATATCACAGATTCAATAATTATTTACCTAGTGGATGACCATAGCACTAAAAGCCGACATAATATCCTGTCCCACCACCAATAGTGCAGATCTTGCCTCTCATAGAATTATGTAGAAGCACAGCATTATCTAACCCAACTGTACTGTCTATACACACACAGGATGATTTTTCTTTCTACAACCCTTCCTTTGTCTACACCTGTCAAAAGTGGGCACCCCGTTGACATTCAACTACCTTAGGTGCTTGAACTCGACACCACAATCCAACACAGTCCCGCATTCTGCAACCATAGGGAGTTATTCAAAGAAATTGTCGACCATATCCATTTACAGCTCAGCTTAATATTATGGGCTCACGATGTATACTTCATTTTAATCAGTGATTTCTTAAGCACATAGGATCTGAAAAGCTTCCTTGAAACTCATTGTGATCATTGTATGTTACATTAACATAATTGAAAGGCATGGTTTTTAAATTACATTGAAACTGAAATGGGACAAATAGAAATGAAAACATAAGGCTGTATACTCCTGCATGTGGGCTTGGGTGAGAGTCTACAAGCACACCAGCGTCATTACCTCTTAACTCCAGAGAGCAAGCGCAGCTAATGAAGATAAGACTCTTGAAAAAAAAAAAAGTGGGCCAAGGAGATAGCTCAGTGGAATAAGTGCTTCCCTGGTAAGCACCAGGGCCTGAGCTCAAACCCCAATTCGGCAAGAAAAAGTAACCGAGGAAGTCGAGTGCTGTGGGGTAGGATATAGGATTAATCTTACTTTTGAGGATGGTTACTTATTTTTACTGTTGGAATTATTCTTGGAAGCTGAGTCTGTAAACAGCAAAGAGAACAGAGTCCAGTAACCCAGCTGACTTATTTTAAGGGCCCATTCTGGAATCTTCAGATCTTTCTTTGGAGCCTTCCTTGTTTAAACTTAGAAATTGGGCTAGGAAAATAGTTCAGTGGAGTAAGCACTTGCCTGGCAAGCACAAGGTCCTGAGTTCGTTCCCTGGTACCACCAAAAACCAAGAAAAAAAAAAAAAAACTCCTTATACCTTATGAAACTTGGAAATTAAATAATAGTTCCAAGAATATTTTATGTGATAGTTGGCTAAAAGATTTTCTTTGCGATGACGATGCCTTGCCATGTGCCCAGGCTGGTCTCCAACGCCTGAACTCAGTTGTGCTCTTGCTCAGCCTCCTGAGTAGCTGCCACATGCCCAGCCCCACTCCGATGTTCTCATGGTACAGTGTTAATGATGGCTGCAACTGCACTAACTGAGAATAGGCCTCCTAGCTAGGGCCACTTACCTACAGGGTAAGTTTTACAGCTTGTGCTACAGGGAAGTGTTACAGCTTGTGTCTAGAGGGCCCCCCAGAATCTCATGCAGTTGCAGGGGACTTTTTTAGACTGACTGGATCTAGAACGTGTGATGCTGGGATCAGGGGACTGTGGTTACTAAGCCAGCCCACTGACTGGTTTGTTGAAGTTCTGGCTAGGATCAGCTGTGTGAGTGCCCCGCTCACCCCAGGCTGGGAG
This sequence comes from Ctenomys sociabilis, assembly GCA_004027165.1. Taxonomy (NCBI): domain Eukaryota; kingdom Metazoa; phylum Chordata; class Mammalia; order Rodentia; family Ctenomyidae; genus Ctenomys; species Ctenomys sociabilis. The sequence continues at coordinate 47,801 of PVKA01015745.1, read as the reverse complement.
CCTGCATAAACTATAATGGAAGAGATGGGCACTGTGCGCTGTCCTTGCCTGCTCGCTGGGGACTGCGCTCTGCCAAACCACCCTGCCTCAGAGCCAGCCGACTGTAGACTCAAACCTGGGGAGATAGCTCGGTAGAGTTAAGTGCTTCCCTGGCAAGAACAAGGACCTGAGTTCAATCCTCAATTCCGCAAGACAAAAAAGAAAAAAAAAATTATAAATTGGGGAGGGTAAATGTACATACAAAGAAGTCGAAGTTTCTTTAAAAAATTTTTTCTTTTTCATTTTATTTATTTGGTGCAAGGTCTCATTGGCAGCTCGGACTTGTAGTAATCCTCCTGTTTTCAGCCTCCCCAGCACTGGGATTACAGGCCTGAACCACCAGGCCCAGACTCAGAGGCTGGCTCAGCTGCCCCAGGGGTAGGGCCAGCATGGCATATGGGACTGGGGATTGAACTCTGGTCCTTGCACTTGCCAAAGCAGGCACTTAATACTCTGAGCTATCTTGCCAGTCTAGGAAGTAAGGTTTCTATCCTTCAGTCAAGCTGGTCAGATGTCAGTATCAATATGCTGGGTTAAATTGTGAATGCATAACACACTACTTAGAACAACCACTAAAATAGCTGAAGAAAGAAAGACACAAATATTGTAGAGATTAATCAAAATGGACTTCTAAAGAAGAACAGATAAAAAGTATCATATCATACTTACTTTTAAAAAATACCATGCTGAAATTTTTTTTTGTTTCGTTAATTCTTGAATATTTAGTTTTAAAAAATATCTTCATAAATAATATTAAGATAGGTATTACTAAGAGCCGGGCATGGTGGCGCAGGCCTGTAATCCCAGCACTCGGGAGGCTGAGGCAGGAGGATTGTTGTGAGTTCGAGACCAGCCTGAGCTACAAAGTGAGCTTAAGGCCAGCCTGAACTGCATAGTGAGACCCTGTCTCAAAAAGACAAAAAAAAAAAAAAAAAGATAGGTATTACTAAGATAGCTATGCCACTTTTTAATAGGACATGTTCCTTATTATTCAGCAGCAAATTCAAATTTTATAAAAGAAAATTTGTGTAGGAGGAGATGGTGGGGCAGTCTTGTAATTCCACCATTCAGGAGGCTGAGGCAAGAGGACTGCAGTAGGTTTGAGGCCAGCCTGGGCCACATAGTGAGACCCTGTCTTCAAAAAACAAACAACAAACAAATTGGCACCTAGCCTGGGCTACATAGATCTTGTTTCAACATAATTTTTTTTTAAGTTTAGGGATGGGTCTACAGGATGTTCAGGGTCTCATTACTAGATCAGAGGTGTAGTGATCCACCTGTTTACAGCCTCCCAAGAACAGGGATTACAGGCATGCACCACCACACCCAGTCTCAATTACTGTCTCAGTGCACCCTCGGGGTGGGGCCAGCATAGCCGGGGATTGAATCCCCAGCCCCTGAGCCTGCTTGCAGGTGCTTTAATCCACTGAGCTATTTGGCTGGCCCTTAAACATAAATCTTTTAAAAGGAGATGCAGGGATGTAAATCAGTATGAAGGCCCTGGATTCAATACCCATTATTTTAGAAGTAAAAATAAAAAATCAGAAAGAAAATATATTCATGATTTTTCAAAGTTTAAGAGTTTCTTTTGTTTCATTTATTTTTGTTTCTTTCGTCAGCTTTCTTCTTTGCTTTTTCTTTGTTCCTACAAACCCTTTTGTTGAGTCATCTTTTTAATGTAATATTTTTATTATTCAAAGATGATGTAATAGGGTTGGGGAGACAGCTGGGTGGTCTAAGCACTTGCCTGGCAAACGTAAGGACCTGGGTTCCTTGAAGCCCCTGGAGCCCCAGATGTGACATATTGGCCACAGAAACTGGATATGATGGTACTGGCCTTTAATCCTAGCATTGGGGAGGTTGAAAACAGAAAGATCACGAGTCTGAACTGCATAGCGATACCTGTACCAAATAAATAAGTATTCAAAGATGATGTAGGGGGCCAGGGAGATGGCTCAGTAGAATAAGGGTGGGGTCAGGGAGATGGCTCAGTGGAATAAGCACTTCTCTGGCAAGCACAAGACCCTGAGTTTGATCCCCAGCTCCGCAAAAAAAAAAAAAAAAGTAGAATAAGTGCTTCCCTGGCAAGCACAAGGGTCTGGGTTCAATGCCCAGTTACAATAACAACAAAAAAAAGATGATGTAATAAATACAGAGTTTATTTTTCTTATTTTATTTTATAGTATTCAGGATTGAACCCAGGGCTTTCCCACTGAGGTACATCCCCAGCCTCTTTGTTTTTATTTTATTTTATTTTTTTATTTTTTTGGGCAGAACTGGGAATTGAACTCAGGCCCTTGTGCTTGCCAGGGAAGTGCTTATTCCACTGAGCCATCTCCCCAGCCCCTGTTTTGTTTTTAAATTTTGAAACAAGTCTCATTAAGTCACTAAATTGCCATGGAAGGGCTTATTGCACTGAGCCATCTCCCTATCCCCGAAGTCACTAAATTGCTCAGGCAAGGCTTGAATTTGTGACCTTCCTCAGCCTCTCAGAATTCTGGGATTATAGGCAAGCACCCCAAGGTGCAGCTTTTAAAATGTGTTTTGGGAGAGGGATTGCTCTGTAGTCCACGCCGGCCTTGAATTCTCTCTACAGCCATGCAGGCTCCATAGAAAACCTGCATCTTCCTTCCTTAGCATCTGAGGTACTGTGGTTATAGGCAAATGCCACCATACCCAGGCTGCATAACATAAGTATGTTTCAAATTACTTTTCCATCTTTGTCTTGTAGGGTTTTCATTTTTTAAGAAATGAGCTCTCACCATGTTCAACTTTGTCCAGAAATCCTAGAATTGAGCAATCCTTCTGCTTCAGCCTCCCAAGTAGCTGGGACTGCAGGTCTCAGCCACCAGGCCCAGCTGGTTTGGACACTGTCAAATACTTGAGGGATAAAAAGGGTAAAGTGCCTCGGGAGGCTGAGGCAGGAGGATTGCTGTTGAGTTCGAGACCAGCCTGAGCTACAAAGTGAGCTTAAGGCCAACCTGAACTGCACAGTGAGACCCTGTCTCAAAAAGACCAAAAAAAAAAAAAAAAAGGGTAAAGTGCCCCCAATTACCCATCACAAGGGTCATGTCCACCACTTTGGTAAGGTAAAAAGCTAACCAATTCATTTAGAGTTTTATGTGGCGTGGAAGGCTTCAGAAATGAAGACCCTGAGACCTAGGGAAAATTGTCTCTTTATGCTCAGGTTCAATGACAAATGGACAGATAGCTAGGAAGTCAATGTGATGGTAATGGAGTGGCGGAAGCTGGCAGGGTGCCTGTGTGGGGCATGCCTTGCCCCCAGTGGCAGCACATCCGCCTCAGAGGGTGAAAGAAGAGACCCTCCCCTGTGGACTACTTTGTCTTTCAGGAACTCTCTCAGACCCCATCCGATAACATTTGTATATTAAAATAAAATATTGTTTGGGACTGGGGAGATAGCTCAATAGAATAAGCCCTTGTCTGGCAAGCACAAGGTCCTGAGTTCAATCCTCAGTACTGCAAAAAAAAAAAGATAGATAGATAGATAGATAGATAGATAGATAGATAGATAGATAGATAGATAGATAGATAGATAGATAGATGAGATATATCTATAGATATAGATTGGTTGTTTGTTTTGTGGTGCTGAGAATTGAACCTAAAACCTTGCAAATGCTAGCCAGTGTTCTACCACTGGACTACTCACAGCCTTCACTAAAATCTTGGTTGGAGGTTTGTTTTTGTTTTTCTGAGATGGCACCTCACTAAAATTGCCCAAGCTGGCTGTAAACTTAAGACTTCTCTGCTTCAGTCTCCTAAATAGGGTGTGCCACAGGCATGTGCCACTGCTCCTTGCCACTGCTAAGGATTTTTAAATGGAATAGACCAAACATGCTGGAAAATTTTGTCCAAAAGGTGGAATTAAGACGGATATGTTGGTCCTCATCAGTAAATCCAGAATGTGGGAAGCTGAAGCAGGAGAATCACAAGTTTGAGCGCTCCCCCTGAGCAATTTGGCAACTTAGTGAAAACCTGTCAATAGACAAACAAGCAAATATACATGCATAAGGATTAGGTTTAATCCTTAGCAATGAAACATGGATCTGAGCAACCAGCCTGAGACACCCAGGGCCGACCTGCCTGGCAACTCCCTGGAGCCCCTGCCCCCAAGCCCGCTGAGCAAATGGGAATTTTCCCGACTCTTGGCATCCTGGTTTGGTGAGTGTGTGGTGAGTCTGAGGGAGAGCCTTTGGCTTCTTACTGTGCACACCATGCTATCCGGAGCCCCCGCCCCCAGCCCACCAATCAAGTGACCGGCCTGAGACACCCAGGGTGGACTTGCTGGCAACGCCCCAGAGCCCCTGCCCCACAAGCCCACCAAGCAAGTGAGAAATTTGAATTCACCAGGTACCTGATCCATGCAAGCACTGTTTGGTGAGTATGTGAGAGAGCCTTCGGCTTCTCCCAGCGCACTCTGCACCATCCAGAGCCTCAGGCCACAAGACATCCTAGCCAGAGACCTGCCTGAGACACTCTAGACAGGCCTGCCTGGCAACTTACCAGAGCCCCTGCCCACAAGCCCGCCATGAGAGTGAGAACTTTTGGAGACTCTCCCAACACTCGATCCACCCCCGCTCGGCCTGGTGAGTGTGAGGGAGAGCTTCTGCGCTCCTCAGTGCTCCCCTGACCAGGAACAAAACAGAGGGGGAACCACAGGCTCACAGTTGTACCAGAAGAGCTGCGGCAAAAAGGAACTGAACACAACAGCTAGATCCAGGGGCCGGGGAGATAGCTCAGTGGAATAAGTGCTTGCCTGCCAAGCACAAGGTCCTAAGTTCAATCCCTGGTATCCCAAAAAACAAAACAAAACAAAACAAAACAGCTAGATCCAGGCCAGGCATAACTGGATAATCTCAAACTTAATACTGGACCTGAATCTCATTATGCACTAAGGTTATAACTGCACCAAAGCTCTATACCAAAGGTCAGAGGTCAGTACTATACAAAATGACAAAGACAAGGAAAAGAATTCAATCTAAAGCCTTGTCCACCAATAAGTGCAGAGGACACTAGCTCAGCTGAAATGAATGAATTAACAGAGACAGAAGCAAAGGAACAACAGCGGAAAGGTATAGAGGAACTCAGACCAGACTCAACACCTGAAATAAAAAAAGAAATATTTGAATACATAGCATCTGAAGTAATGAATCAAATCCAGAAACATATGGGAGAAACACAATGCCCACCCAGAACAAGTGCAGAGAACACTATTCCAGCTGGAAAGTATGAATTAACAGTGTTTGAAGCAAAGAAACAACAGCAGAAAGGTAAAGAGGAACTCAAAGAAGAAATAATTTCTGAAATAAAAAAAGAATTATTTATAATCATAGCATCTGAAGTAGAGAATCAATTCCAGAAATATATAGAGGAAACCCAATTTGGAAGAAACTCTGCAGTAAAAGAACTAATAGCTACCTCTAAAGAAGACATTGATTAAAAAAAAAAAGAATAGAGATCAGAAATATGACAGATTCCTGGAATGAGCAAGACAAAAAAGAAATAGAACGCATAAGGCAGAATCAAAGAGATACAGAAGATCTAAAAATCTCAATCATGAGTACAAAACCGTTTGAGTGAAAGCAAAGACAGAGTTTCAGATCTTGAGAACGCTGCTGCAGCTACTGAAAAAGTGAGAAAGGATCTCTTAAATAAAACAATAAGAATGCAGGAAAAATAATGCATTACCTGCAAGATGATGCCAAGATGAACAATGTGAGATTAATTGGTATCAATGAGAATGAAGGAGTCAATACAAATGATATAAAAAGAATATGGGCAGAAGTAATTGCAGAAAACCTCCCAAATATGAAGAAACAATCCAACATTCAGGTAACCAAAGCATACAGAACACCAAATAACTTCAACCCAAGTAAAAACACACCGAGACATATAGTAGTCAAGATCCCAGAAATCCAACACAAGAATAATATACTGAAAGCTGATAGAGAGAAGCAGATCACGTTAAAAGGAAAACCCATCAGAATTACAGTGGACTTCTCTACACAAACCATGAAGGCAAGGAGAGCATAGAGCATAGTTCTTCAAGTCCAGTATGAAAACAAATTCCAGCCCAGACTATTATACCCTGCAAAACTCTCTTTCAAGTTTGATGGAGAAGTGAAAAACTTCCACAACAAAGAACAACTAAAGAATTTCATGATGACCAAGCTAATCCTACACAGGCTACTGAAAAATGTTCTAGAGAGAGACCACAATGACCAGAACTTCACTAATGAGAAAGGAAGGAACCCACTAAACAGGGCAAACAATTAAACACAGGATAAAAAGGAGTAAACAAAGCCGGGTATGGTGGCGCAGGCCTGTAATCCCAGCACTCGGGAGGCTGAGGCAGGAGGATTGTTGTGAGTTCGAGACCAGCCTGAGCTACGAAGTGAGCTTAAGGCCAGCCTGAACTGCATAGTGAGACCCTGTCTCAAAAAGACAAAAAAAAAAAAGGAGTAAACAACAGCAGGTAAATATCATGACAATCATAAGTCAACACATTTCAGTTATAACCATCAATGTAAATGGACTCAATTCACCAATTAAGAGAAATAGACTGGCACAGTGGATTAGAAAATAAAATTCAATAATATGCTGTCTACAAGAAACACACTTAACTCAAAAAAGACATTCATAGACTCAAAGTCAAAGGATGAAAAACAATACTACATGCCCCAGAACCTCAGAAAAAAGCAGGAGTAGCAATTCTGTTCTCAGACAGTCTCAACTTCAAACCAGGACTGATCAAACGACACAAAGAAGGCCACTGTATATTGGTTAGGGGAAAAATTCAAGAGGAAGAGGTAACACTCATAAATATGCACCAAACATAGGAGCACCCAACTATTTAAGACAAATCTTAATGGACATGAAAAACCTAATATCCAAGACCACAGTCTTAACAGGAGACCTTAACACCCCATTATCTCAGAAAGATAGATCAACCAGAAAAAAATTAGCAAGGAAGTAGCAGAACTGAACCAGAGCTTGGAACAAATGGATCTGGTAAACATATATAGAGTGTTCCACCTAAACACAGCTGAATACAGATTTTTTTCAGCTGCACACGGGTCATTTTCCAAAATAGACCACATACTAGTCCAGAGGTCATGCTTAAGTGTATGCAAGAAAACAGAATTATCCCATGCATATTATCTGACCACAGTGCAGGGAGACGACATAAATGACAAAAGAAACCAGAAAAACCTGCTAAATTCACGGAAATTAAAAAACACCCTACTCAGCAATCAGTGGGTCACAGATGAAATTAAACAAGAAATTCAATAGTATCTACAATTCAATGAAAAATCAACCACAACTTACCAGAATTTATGGGATGCAATGAAAGCAGTTCTTAGAGGGAAAATCATAGCTATGAACTCACACATTAGGAAAACAGAATGGGAACAAATAAACACCCTAATGTTGCACCTCCAACATCTAGAAAAAAAAGAGCAAATGAAACCAGAGCACAAAGATAGAAAGAAATCAATTCAATTGAAATGAAGAAAACAGTTCAAAGAATCCACAAATCAAAAAGTTGGTTCTTTGAAAGACAAAATAAAGTTGATAAGACTCTAGCCAACCTCATCAAAAAAGAGGAAAGAAAAAATTCAAATACAAGCAATAAGGAATTGACCCAGTAGAAATACAGAAGATTATCAATAGTTACTTCGAGAATCTTTATGCTCACAGAATAGAAGACACAGAAGAAATGGACAGATTCCTCGAAAGGTACAAATTACAAAAACTGAACCAAGAAGATATAACAACTCTCAATATGCTTATAACAGCCAACAAAATACGAAATGTAATAAAAACATGCCGACAAAGAAAAGTCCATGTCCTGATGGATTCACAGCTAAATTCTACAAGAAATTTATAGAAGATATAATCCCTACAGTCCTCAAACTTTTCAATGAAATTGAAAAGAAAGCAGTCCTCCCAAAATCATTTCTGGAGGCAAGTATTATACTGATTCCAAAACCAGGGAAAGACACAACCAAAAAGAGAACTACAGGCCAATCTCCCTCATGAACATAGATGCAAAAATCCTCAATAAAATCCTAGCAAACAGAATACAGCAAATCATCAAGAAGATCATACACCATGACCAGGTAGGATTCATCCCAGAGATGTAAGGATGGTTCAATATTTGAAAATCTATAAATGTAATACACTATATTAATAGACTGAAATCTAAAAACCACATGATCATTTCAATTGATGCAGAAAAAGCTTTTGACAAAGTTCAACACTCATTCATGTTCAAAACCCTACAGAAAACTGGAATAGATGGACTCTACCTCAATTTGATAAAAGCCATCTATGACAACCCAACAGCTAATATAATTCTAAATGGGGAAAAACTGAAATCTTTCACTCTTAGATCAGGTACAAGACAAGGATGTCCTTTATCACCCCTCCCATTCACTATAGTTTTGGAATCATTAGCAACAGCCATTAGAAAAGAAGGAGAAATAAAAGGAATAAGAATAGGTAAAGAAGAAGTTAAACTATCACTATTTGCAGATGACATGATGCTTTACTTTTTTGGGAAGACCAAAAAATTCCACCAAGAAGCTACTAGAATTGATACGGAAATTCAGTAGCATAGCAGGATACAAAGTCAGTACTCAAAAGTCAATAGCATTCCTCTACACTGATAACAAACACACTGAGAGGGAAACTATAGAAACAATACATTTTACAATAGCACTGTGGAAAATGAAATACCTTGGAATTCACTTAACCAAGGAAGTCAAAGGTCTTTTCACGGAAAATTACAACACCCTAAGAAGAGAGATTATAAAGGATTTCATAAAATGGAAAGATATTCCATGCTTCTGGATAGGACGAACCAAGGTCTTGAAAATGGCCATGCTCCCAAAATTGTTGTACAGATTTAATGCAATTCCTATCAAACTGCCACCAACATACCAGACCTAGAGAAATCGTTCCTAAAATTTATCTGGAACCACAAAAAACCCTAGAATAACAAAGGCAATCCTGGCCAACAAACACAAGGCAGGAGGCATTCCTGACTTAAAATTATACTACAAAGCCACTGTGATAAAATCAACATGGTATTGGCAACAAAACAGACCTGAGGATCAATGGAATAGATTAGAAGACACAGAGGCCTCTGCAAACACACTCAGCCACCTGACTGGAAATCCCATTCAAGCTGGCTACCCCCGACTGGGAATTTTCCCGGAGGAGCTGAAAACATCATATCATAGTGATATATGTGTACCTATGTTTATAGCAGCACAATTTATGACACTAAATCTTGGCAACAACCAAGATGTCTGTCACATGAGGAACGGTTGAAAAAGATGTGGTATTTCTATATAATGGAGTATCGCTCAGCTATAAAGAATGATAAACTTGAAGAAGCATTTATATTGAAGTGGATGCCACTTGAACATATACTCATAAGTGAAATAAACCAGACACACATGTGCAAATATTGTATAGTCTCCCTAGTATAAGAAGTGAAAAGAAGAAATACAAATAGAAATGTACAACAATAACTAAAGACAATTGAGTCAGATAGTTAGGGCAAACTGAACAGCATATGCTGCAGGATACTAATCAGCTGTTCTTCTGGATGGTTAACACCCTAAGTTCACAGATCAAAAATTGGAGAAATAGAACAGCTGCAAGGTCTGCCAACATTTTGGCTGTAGCCTTTCAAGGTCAGTGAATACTCAGGACATAGGAAAACCTGTACTGTAACATCATGGAACTCAGTTGTGCCCCAGATTTTCTGATCAAGGAGATTATGGAGCCAGAGGAAGGCGATTGGTGATCTATAGTGTGCCTGGGAGAGTCACATGGGGAGAAAACTTTCTCTCAGGCTCTCACAGAGAGCAAACTGGTCAAGCAATGGCCGTGACTCATCTACATGGATGACACAGACAAAGGATCTGCAGAGTGAGGTACAGGGATATAAGATAAACCCTAAGGGAACTTCACTGACCACATCAGATACAAAAGCTACATTTTTTGTTATATAGGTCTTGCTTTATCTTGGTCTTAACCATCCAGCAGAAAAGTATAAAAGTGAGGTATATAAAAATAAGGCCATAATAATAAGTTGAGCTGTAAATGACTATAGTCAATAACATCTTCAGATAACTCACTATTATTACAGACTGCTGGACTGTGTTTGATTGTGTCGCCAAGTGCAGGCACCTATAATGGTTTAATGACTATGGAGTGCCCCTCTTTGACAGGTCTAGACAAAAAAAGTGGGTATACAAAGGAAGAACTATGATGTGTTTGTATAAACAGTACAGTTAAGATAAATATGCAGTACTTCTGCATAATTCTATGAGAAGATTTGTACTAATGGTGGTTGGACAAGATATTATGTCGGCTTCTAGTACTATGGACAACCATTAGGAAGATAACAAGGTAGAAAGTATTAATTATTGAAACTGTGCTATAATTCAGCTTTAAAAAAATAAGTTAAGTATACAGCTACATTTTCTTAATTCATTGATTAGAGACATCTGCTCTAATAGTGCCTGTAAGTAGAATATCATGCATGCACCTTGTACGACAACAAATCATTATGAAAACAATTTTCAATGTATTAATTATTCAATCTGTCCTGTTAGTTTGATTTGAAACTGTCTCATTGCTATTTGTTCTTCAATAATAAAAAAAGAAAAATGGACCTAATGTAGGTGATGTAAGTTTTTTTTTTGTTTGTTTTTTCTTTTTTTTTTTTTTTTTTTTTTTTTTTTTTTTTTTTTTGTCTTTTTGAGACAGGGTCTCACTATGCAGTTCAGGCTGGCCTTAAACTGGCAAGATAGCTCAGCGGTCTAGAGCGCCTCCCAGGGACCGCGGTTCGAGCCCCAGCACCACATGCCATGCCAGCCCCTCCCCGCAGGGCCGGCTGAGCTCACACCCCACCCCCGCGAAAAAAGAATCCATGATGTGTAGCGAGACACTGTAATAAATAAAGGAATTAAAAAAAAAAAAAAAACTCTGTAGCTCAGGCTGGTCTCGAACTCACAACAATCCTCCTGCCTCAGCCTTCCGAGTGCTGGGATTACAGGCATGCGCCACCATGCCAGGTTGGTAATGTAAGTTTGGTAAACTCAATTCGATCATATTGTGACCAGCACCACAAAATGAAACATCGACAGTTTTTCCCCTTTAGAGACAAATGGCTTCTCCAAATTTCCTCTGACTTAAGGAATAAACTGCCACCCCCACCTCTCAGCTCAGAGGAAGGAACGGAATATGTAACTGCTGGCACCAAGAGGTCAAAGCCCATCTTCATTTCCTTTCATGAAGGAGGGGGGTGGCTTGGTCCAGAAGGGATAAAACAGGCCTGAGAGCATCTATCAGCTCAGTGTGTTCCCCCCCCATTGTTCCTTGCTATCAAAGACCTTAACATTCCTGTGCCCCATGCTGTGGTGATATGGGTGATGAGGGCCTTCTGTCTCTTTGGAGCTGGCTTTGAAGAAAAGCTTTCTACCAAAATAAATGTCCTCCTTTGATTTGCTCAGAGGTGAGCAAGCAAACCTGAGCGTACAGGCCTCACTAGCCAGTAACACTTTTGGCAAGCCGACCACAAAGTACATCCCTGCTCTGGAGAGGCTTATGTGTCTGGATTTCCTCCTGGTAAGGTACAGGCACCTGGGAAAAGGGACTGAGTGCTCATGGCTGGTTGAACAGGACTCAGAGAAGAGTCCTGTTCAGGACTTGGTTCGTGAGCGTAATTCCTTCCATGATTCTGGAGAAGATGGCCACGTTCATTCCAGCAGCTTCCAAGGATGCCATTCTGCCTCCTTTGCTGTTCAAGGCCTCGTAGGCCTATCAGCACTTTCAGTGGTAAAAGAAAATAGTTATTTGGGACACCAATGGGCTCTTCTGGGTTTCTTGATGGAAACATACTGTAGGGATCTTTATCTCCACCATTTAAACCTTCTCCTAGGAACCTTGGCAGTGCTCGTTGGGGATGGTTGGCAGCGTTGTGGCCCTCATAGCCATGTGGATCTACTCAAGTGACTGGTGGAGAAAAGATTCGGAAGTGGAAGATGTTCTAAGAATGTGGTTTGGTTGTTTTGAGTATTCATTTGTTTTGGTTTGCTTTGGTTTCCTTTTTCTTTCTCTTCTTACAGCCACTTTCTTTCTAGGGTGGGCAGCAGTACTTTCTAGAAGCTGTATACTAGCTGGACATATTAGAATTCCATGGTGAAGGGGCCACTAGGGCTACATCTTCTCCACCATGTTATGTAAGGTAGGAGAGGCCATTCTCTTTAAGTTCCAACAGAGTGCTTGGTTTGGCCAGAGATCTTCCATCTGGGGGCAGAAAAGTATTCTCTAAGGCAGTGTTCAATGGAGTAGAGCTGTTATCCAAAATAAGAGCGAAGACCAGCTCCCAGTGCAGATCCTTGGGCTCCCTTACACAAGCTCCCTTGGGGCTCTGCGGAAGCTCCAGGACTTTGACTTTTTGGCTGGATCCTTTGGCTTGCCAGTCACAGATGGCCCTTTTGCATTCTTGCATGCCTGACTCTGTAGCTCTGCAGGTGGCCATGGTAAGCCTACGTTGTCAGCTCATCTGCACTGGTGCCTTGGTTTGTGAACGTAATTCCTTCCATGATTCTGGAGAAGATGGCCATGTTCATGTTCACATGAGGAAGATGGCTATGGTGTGGTCATCACTCTAGGTGGAGTCTGAACAGAAGCAAACCGTAATAGATACATTCCTAAAAAATTTGATTAAGCCTATTTGTGGTCTTTTAGTGATATGCCTGGTGGTATGAAAGTAGTGTGTGGTACCAGGGATTGAACTCAAGGCAGGCACTTATGTTTTGTTTTTCTGTTTTTGTCTTTGAGACAGGGTCTCTCTATGCAGCTCAGGCTGTCCTTGAGCTGACTGTAGCCCAGGCTGGTCTTGAACTCACAACGATCCTCCTGCCTCAGCTTCCCATAGCCAAGGAATTTTGGCCTGGGACTGTCCTGAGAGACTCTGATTGAGTCCTGGACATTTTAGTCTTCTTAAATGTACAACTTTTCATTATGATTTTCGTGACTCCCTTCTACCTATCGTTTATTTCTTCTACCTCAATTCAACTGGCAAAAACCTTTTGGTTGACCAAAGGCAGTCTCACTTAATATGTATTTTCTTAGTTGGTCTCAAACACTGTATTCAAAAGTTTTGCAGTTCTGTTGTATTTACCTAAGAAATTCTAAAGGTGTTAATAAACTAATTTTTACTCTTGGCATGAAGTAAAATTAGAAAAACTAATTTTTACTCTTCGTATAATGGTTATGTACATTGGTTTATTTATTTAGTTTTTGGCGGAACCGGGTATTGAACTCAGGACCTTGCGCTTACCAGGGAAGCACTTGTTCTACTGAGCCATCTCCCCGGCCCCTACATTGATTTAAAAACAAAGAGAACTCTTCAGTATATGTTTAATTAACCTTTTTAGCAGAACTAACCTTGTTTCACAGAAATACTGGCTTTTGTTAATTTGTCAACGTATTTCTTAATTCAGCTTTACTGAACTGGCTGGATTTGCCTTGTTGCTATTGGTTTATTGATAATAATTTATCAAAATTCCAATGTTTTAGAGTACTAGGGCCAGCCAGATAGCTCCCTGGACTAAAGTACCTGCTTGGACTAAAGTACCTGCTTAGACAGATGCAGGGACTGGGTTTCAATCCCTGGTGTGCTGAGTTGGCTCTTGGCTCAGGCCCTCCTCAGTGCTTGGGAGACTAAAAACAGGAGGATCACTGAGTCCGATCTATGCAGTGAGATCCTGTAGAACATAAACTAATATTTTAGAGTACTGACTGCATAATAGACAGGATTAGACTTAATAATGGACTCTAGGTAGGTAAATTTAGCCCAAGAGCCACTCTTTGTAAATCTCTGGTATTGCTTAAAGGTGGAAAGAAGGGTTTTATGACACTCAACACGATGCCTGCCATGTCCCATCCAGTGCAGGACATGTTTTGCTGGACCATCATGGGGCAAAGCTACCTTTGCACCTAGGGACAGGGCCACAGATATTTAACTGGCAGTGCCTTCTAAAGAGAAGAAAGTTCAGTCAGAGATGGGAGCAGACACTGTGAACATCAGGGTCACCTGAACCTACCCTACCAAAAATAAGTACAGCCACAGAGGTTATGAAGCAGGGTTCTTTCGTATGATTGTCTGCTCTAAAGCAGTAATGGTGAACCTTTTTGAGACTCAATGCCCAAACTTCAACCCAAAGCCCGCTTATTTACTGCGAAGTGCCCACACTGCAATTAAACCAGGGCACTGAAGTTGTAGACTAGAAAAAATGATTCATACATGCGGCTTGGGTGCTAAACAAAGGGCTCTGTGTGCCCACTGCAGCACGCATGCTAACGGTTTGCTACCACTGGCCTAAAGTGGTCATGCACAGGGCTTTTCCAGCAAGTGTAACTGCCAGATAGCTCTAGACTCTGGCTTTCATTTGTGCTTTACCTCACAATCTTTAGTCAAAACTTTCAGGCCCATGCATCCAGCTTCCCTTTGCTTATGCTCCAGCTGCTTGGGATGGAATCAATGTACCAGTCCAACAGAAGGCAGATATTTTCCCTTAGTGAAAAGTGGCTTCTGTAAACCCGCTCAGGCCTAGGGCAGAAACTGCTACCCCAGATGAAAGGATCGAACAGACAAATACTGACCCCAGGAGGTCAATATTCTCACTGTGTGTCTGTCTGTCTGACTCTCTCTCTCTCTCTCTCTCTCTCTCTCTCTCTCTCTCTCTCTCTCTCTCTCTCTCTCTCTCTCTCTCTCTCTCTCTCTCTCTCTCTCTCTCTCTCTCTTTCTGCACAGGGTCTTGCTATATGGTCCAAGTAGGGTCTTGAACTCACTGTGTAGCCCAAATTGGCCTTGAACCTGCGGCAATCGCCTACCTCAGTCTCCTGAGTGCTGGGATTTCAGGTGTACCCCACTATGCCCAGCCTCCAAGTCTACTTTCATTTCCACAGTGAAGGGAGGAGAGGTCTGAGTCCAGGAAAGGATGAAACAAGCCTGGACATGGCTATTATCTCATTGTGAGATGAGGCTTTATTTGTGTATGGGGCTCTTTCCTCTCTACTAGAACTAGCTTTGAATAAATCATTTTTCCTTTTTAACAAAAGAAATGGCCTCCATTGATTTGGTTCACTGTGAGCAAGTGAACCTGAGCATGTGGCCCAAAGTGGCCAGCAACAATAACACTCTCAACTCAATTTCATGATTTTGGAACATGTGTATCAGTGTAGCTAATAGGTTCTGGCCCTAGTGTAAACTGATGAATTATTATAGTGGCCATTTAATACGGCTGAAGCCCTTACACACCAGCTTATCTTCCCAGAGACCCCCTCCCCCTTCTTCTCCAACCTAACCCAAGGTGCATTTTCCTTTCACCTTTCCTGCCAACACAAGGAAGACCCTAATACCTCAGATATTTCTAAACATCCCTCTCAAACTCCACCCTTAACAAAAGTGTTCAAAAGCCTCAGCTTTCATTGTCTAAGGCCAGAGGACCTACTTGACCCATCTGCCTTCCATCCTCTCCTGTCCTTGGAGTTAATAAAGACTTCTTTTATCTTTCCTATCTCTTTACTGCACCTTTGAAAAACCTATCAGTAGCCTAACAAGGTACATTGGCTACCCCATGGCTATTTCTCTAAAGATTTAAAGGGAAAGATGAAAGAAGCCTACTTGAAAGCCTTATCTGATCAGAGTAGAGGGCAGACCTGCCAACAGCAACAGCTAGAAAATTGTGTGGAATGAAGATTGCTAAATCTCACCTCAGACCTACAGAGTTGAATCTGAATTTTAACAAGATCCTTAGATGATTTCTTTGGAAATGAAAATGTAGAATTCTTGAAACATACAACTCTTAATATTAGATTCCTACCTTGACTATAGGTTGGAATCACCTGGGGTGCTTTATTTATTTATTTATTGACATTTCCCAAGCTTATTGTTGACTCATTAGTGTTGATTACAGAAAAAGAAGAATCAAGATTGCCAATGAAGCATATTCAACTGTCCATCCAGGGTTTTTTGTTTGTTTGTTTTAGTTTTCAGCTTAATATGGTGAGATGATTTGACTTTGAAACAGGATGTCATTTTGTGGTCTTCAGACAGAGTAAATGCACTGCAGCTCATGTGTAATTCCTTAGAATTCTAGCTTGGTCCTCCTCTAGGGTCGCCTTGTCTTAGTGACTTTTCTCATTGTTGGGAGGAAATACCAAACACCCACAGTTAAAGGAGGAAAGTTTTATTTTAGCTCATAGTTTGGAGAAGTTGCAGTCCATAGTCAGCTGGCCCCAAGGCAAGGCAGCTTGGCAGATGGGTGTGGAGAGGGGAAACAGTCCATGGCAGGCAGGCAGGCAGGAGGTAGGAAGCAGCAAGCCTCTCTTTCCCTTTTATCCCATCCAGGCTGCAGACCTATTGGATAGTGTCACCCACAGCCAGGGTGGGCCTTCACATTACGCATACCCAGAACTATGCTAAAACAGTTAGTTGATTAATCTATTTAATCGATACACTCATGATTCAGCCATGGCCAGAAGCCCTACCTGGGAGTACTGAGGAGACATTTTAGAGTTTTACATGGTTTTATTATCAGTTTTCATCCAAGTCCAATGAAGAATGGGACAACTTTGCTTTTGTTTCTTTCTCTTCCTCTTTTTAATGCATTTAGTACAGGATCTACAGGGTTTCCCCATATAGATTGGACTCGGTGATCCTCCTGTTTTCAGCCTCCCAAGTGCTGAGATTACAGGCATGTGTCACTATGCCCAGTCTCAATTTCTGTCTCTGTGCAGCCCTGGGATGGGGCCAGCACCGGGGATGGAGCCCAGACCCTGTGCTCTGCCTAGGCAGAGCTGTCAGTGCTCTGAGTTATCTGGCAGGCCCCTGCTTTTGTTTCTTGACCAGGAATTGACTGCTTGAGTCTGAAAATGGCCAGCATGGGAGGCAAGTGCATGTACCACAATCATGGATAAAAACAGAAAAGCCTGAGGAGCTGATTTTAAAAAGAACTCCTGTACCTGGTCCTTCCCTTGAAATTAAATCAGAATGAGAGGATCATGAATATGGTTTTTTAAAACTCCCAAGTTTGTCCTGTTGTTGTGGAGGCATAGTCTTACCACTTAGTCCAGGTTGGGTTGAACTCAAGATCCATGGTAGACAGTTCTTTAGATTTTTTTTTTTTTTTTAATTTGTTGCAGGGTCTGAGGATGCAGCTCAAACTCGTAGTGATCCTCCTGCTTTCAGCTTCCCCAGTGCTGAGATTACTGGCTCACACCACTGCGCCATGCCCTAACTGAGTTGCCAGCTCAGTGCTCCTGGAGGCGGGGTTGGTCTGGCATGTGGTGTCAGCAATGGAACCCCGACCCCTGTGCTTAGATTTTGTGTGTGTGTGTGTGTGTGTGTGTGTGTGTGTGTGTGTGTGTGTAACCAGAGATTGAACTCAGGCCCTTGCGCTTGCCAGGGAAGTGCTTATTCCACTGAGCCATCTCCCTGACCCCTTAGAATTTTTTGAAAATGAGAATATTGAATAGAATGAAAAAGTTAATTTTTCTAACAGCAATGTCAAAATGTGTCTGTGACTGAATGTAAGTGGCCACTCCCAGGGAGCAATGCAACACAGTAACACCTTGGCTCATTATGGCTTTGTTCATGAACGATTCTGTTCTCAAACAGAAGCATTTGGAATAATTTTGCTTCCCTCATGAACTCCACATCGAGTGACAAATGTCAGTACAACCACCTCCCCCCCCCTATGTGAATGTGACCATTATCTCCAGAATCATAGGAGGAATTAAGATCATGAGCTGAGGTGCCACTGTAATTTATTTATTGGTTTGTTTATTTTTGAGACAGGGTCTTCTCGTGGACTTCAGGCCGACCTTGAACTCATGGCACTCCTCCTGCCTCAGCCTCGTGGGTGCTTGGATTACAGGTGTCTTAGTTACTCTTCTCTCATTGCTGGGACAAATGCCCAAACCCAAAATGAAGGAAGGAAAGGTTTATTTAGCTCACAGTTACTGGAGGTTTCAGTCCATATTCAGCTGGCTCCAAGGCAGAGTGGCACATGGCAGAGAGCATCAATCAGTTCATGGCAGCCAAACAGCAATGACAACAAAAAGCAATAGCTAAAGAAAGTCTGTCTCTCTATCTGTTATATTACATCAGGATCTCTGCCCCAGGGTGGAGGAAGGACTCACATCCATAATCCCAGCAGTACTAAAACCCATAATCCCAGCCTTGGATCACACGCAATCCCAGTGGATCGTGAGTTAATCACAAACTCTAGAGGTCCCCACCCCATGACATGAGGCTTTGGGGGAACAACTAGACACAGACCATAACAACAGGTGTGTGCCACTACCCCCCACTAAGCAGTATGGTTTTAACAGTAAAAGTGAAGGTAGTGTTGGGGCTCACAGACTGAGACCTCAGTCCCACAGATTGCTCCTTACTCGGAAGTCCCAGCTGTGAGTCTGGGCTTCTGAAATACCTCCCTATAATATTAATTTATTTGTTTGGTACAGGGTCTCAATATGCAGCTCAGACTCATAGTGACCCCGATGTCTCAGCCTTCCCAGTGCGGGGATTCCAGGCACGTGTCACCACACCTGGTTTCAGTGGTTGGCTTGGCACGGGGCTGGCACTATGGTACTGGGCATGGAATGTGGGTCCTTGCACTTGCCAGGCAGGTGCTTAGATGGCCAAGCTATCTCCCCAGCCCCTGATTAACTACTACAAATTAAGATTTCTTTAACCCCTTTCTTGTCTGATCGATTTGTTTAGAGTGGCTCACAGAACTGAAGGTGACATTTTATTTATGTTTACTCATTTAGTACAGAGCATATTTTGAAAGATACTGTCAACAACAACAAAAATAATAAGGAAAAGGGGCCAGGGAGAAAACTCAATGGAATAAGTGTTTGCCTGGCAAAGGCAAGGTCCTGAGTTTGATCCCTGGTGCCAACCCAAGAAAAGAAAGACTATGGCTTGGGGCCAGTCAGATAACTCAGCAGACTAGAGTGCCTGCTTAGGCAGAGCGCAGTGGCCAGGGTTCAATCCCTGGCATGCTGGGGCATGGTGAGATGATGATTGAGACTGGGCGCAGTGGCCCGTGCATGAAATCCCAGCATTTAGGAGGCCGAAAACAAGAGAATCACTACAAGTCTGATCTATGTACTGAGACAGTAGAGACCCTTAATGTATGTACTACATACATTAAGAAAATAATAATAGCCAGGTGTGGTGGCACATGCCTGTAATCCCAGCACTTGGGAGGCTGAGGCAGGAGGCTGAGGCAGGAGGATTGTTGTGAGTTTGAGACCAGCCTGAGCTACAAAGTGAGCTTAAGGAAGGCCAGCCTGAACTGCATAATGAGACCCTGTCTCAAAAAGACAAAAAAATAAAAAATAAAAGAAAGAAAGAAAAGAAAATAATAATAATGAAAGAACTCAAAACAACAAGAGGTTTTATTTCACCAGACAAGCCGGGTTTGGTGGCACATGCCTGTGATTCTAGCACTCTGGATGGCTGAGGCAGGAAAACTACAAATCTGGGCCCAGACTAGGCAATTTAGTGATTTAGGAAGATCCTGCCTCAAAATAAGTAAAATAAACACCTGGGGATATAGCCCTTAGGTCTGGGCTCAGTCTCCCGTGCTGCTGGCTGTAGCCATGTTACAGGAATAATATTAGGACTCCACATGATATTGAGGAAATATAACTCCTAGCCTGCTAGATGTCTGATACATCAAGTTTGCTTTCCTCAAAATCTAAAAATGAATTCTAAGAAACAGGGGAGGTTAAAAGTAGAAAATATTTACCCAGGGAAAGACAGCTCCTGCCTAAGAGAGACAGGAGGGTATCCAGAAAGTGGGTTGCCCACAAACCCACTTCTCAGAGGAAGTTTTATAGAGCAAAATCACAAGTGGACACAAAAATTGTGAGTTAGGAGTAAGGTGGGACAGAACTATGGACAACCAATAAGATTAGAAGTACATCCACTTAGGTAACGCTTTTCCAGTGGGGAAGCAGGTCACATAGCAAGTGTGCACAGACAGAACCAGGACCTTTCTTGGAAGGGACGGCTCAAGGGAGTTTGGTCACCTAGCCAGGTAACTAGTGCCTATTTAGAATATAATCATTGTTGGGCTGGGGTTATAGCTCAGCCGCACAGCCCCTGTCTGGCAAGTGCACGATCCTGAGCTTGATTCCCAGCTTAAAAAAAAAAAAAAAAATCAGTATGGGTCATGCCGATCCTGGACCCCTGGGTACACTGTGCTGGCCACCAAAACCAGGCGAGGTGGTGCACACCTGTAATCCCAGAGCTGGGGAGGCTGAGACAGCAGAATTACTATGAGTCCAAGCTGCATAGTGAGATCCTGTACCAAATAAATAAATAATATTTTAAAATTTGTTATTGTTTATCTGCCAGGCAAATATCTAGGTGTACCCATTCTATCTTTGTCTTGAGGCCTGGCCTTCAACGAATGTAACGTGGTCTTATCTTCTGCACTGGCTTCTTTGAGGGCCTATTCCTGAGTGACCGCCTATAATATTTCTACCGAACTTATCCATGTATAATAGTGGCACATGCCTATAATCCCAGTACTCTGGGAGGCTGAGGCAGGAGGATCACTGCAAGTTCATGGCCAGCCTGGGCTACATAGTGAGTTCAGAGCCAGCCTGAACTGCACAATGAGACTTTGTCTCAAAAACCAAAACGAAACAAAACTTCTAGTTCTAGGAGTAGGGGAAACAGTTTGAAAACCAGAGAGAAGAAGCCTTCAGGACAAAACTACTGCTCATACAACGATCCTGCTCAGTTAGCATTCTGGGCTCCTATACTAATAAGTAATAGGGGTCAAGTACTAAGTCCCAATTGACTGACATTTAAATTTGACTTCAGGGGCTGGAGAGGTAACACATTTGCCTCGTATGCAAGGCCCTGAATTTGATCTTCAGCACTGCAAAAGAAGGAAGATATAAAAAGCATACAGGTGGCAGAAGAACTCCTTGCAGTCTATTTATCTTGGCGGTTGAAACAGAAACATGCCTGGGGGAGGAGGATTGGGCCACAAAGTTCAGTTAGTGGTTATTTCAGGAACAGAGCACCTCGCTGGCAGATACCACTGGCCTCCATTTGAACGCAGGCTCAGTCAGTCACTGGGAACCCTCTTTGTCCTAGAAGGGTACCAAGTGTACTTGGACACAGATAGCACTTCTTAAGATATCCTTTTTTTTTTTTTTTTTTTTGTTGGAACTGGGCATTGAACTCATGCCCTTGTGCTTGCCAGGGAAGCGCTTATTCCTCTGAGCCATCTCCCTGGCCCCTAGACAGCACTTCTTAATCTTACTTGTCTGCAGTTCTCAATAGTTTTAGCTAGCTGTAAAGGTAGGCTAACATCTGTGTCTCTCAGAGCAGAGAGCAACATGTGTATCATCTTTGATCACAAAGCCAAACAAGGAACAATTATTCAGTAACTTTGGGTGAGGTTTTTTTTTTTTTTTTTTTTTTTTGGTATCCAACCCATTTATTTATCCTGATTAGGGGGAGGGGAGTCCCTTGGGGAAAGAGAGTACAAAATACTGTGGGACCCCAGACGGGGTGGTACAGGTGAACTCAGGCAGAAGGGTTTCTCAAGCGAGGGTGGAGCCGGTCCAGCCCACACTGGCCGCGTTCATGTCATAACAATTGATGTAGATCCCGTCCGGACTGATGCGCAGGCGCTCGGCCTGCGGGGCGCACAGCAGCCTGCTGTTGGAGCGATTCTGCGCGCTGCTTATCTTGCCCATGCTGTGCAGGTGGGGCCGGCTTGCCAGGGGCCTGCGCCAGCTGCTGGGTGAGCTCAGGGAGGAACCCGTCTGGCACAGAGGTGCGGGGCACGTTGGCGTTCAGGATGAACATCGGCATGTTGGCAGAGAGATGAGAGGACGAGAGCAGAAGACCTGGACAACAACCACGCGGCAGTGGCAGAGGACCTGAGCCAGAGGATTATTTTTTAATTAAAAAAAACTGTTATGTTTGTCTCATTATGCAAAACGCATTCAGTCCATCTCCAAGAGTTGTCAACAGTTCAAGGATTGCTTAAAAGTCCCAAGTCTAAAGTCTCCCTTGAGACTCATGGGGCCTTGTAAAAAAGACACAAAAAGCAGGTTACATAACTTCATTGTCACCCACACACATTGCAGCTTCATCACCTCTCAAGAATCCCAACAGGGGTTTGAAACCTGTCACATACTGCCTGGCCTCCAAGGGCTTCCTTTGAAATGAGTGGGGGGCATCCATGACCCGCAACTCCTGAGTTCCGTATGTGTACAGAATCAGCCTCGCTCGGGCAATGTCGAGGTCTGCTGCCAGCAAGAGCAATGGCTGGGGCCCTGTGGACCACAGCTGCAGCAGCCTCTGAGCGCTTGGATGGCTGAACTCGGGGAAGTACTACTCTAAGTGGCCCTGAGTGAGGAAGGTGCCCTGAGCTCTCTTCTTAATGCAATGTCTTTCAAAAGAATATACACTTTTTTATTTTTATATTTTTTAGTACAGGAGATTGAACCTAGTGTCTTTACACTGAGCTACATTTTCAAGATCCTCTATTCTATTTTTATTTTGTTTTTGTTTCCTGGCTTGTTTGCTTGTTTTTTGAGACAGAGTTCAGGCTAGCCTTGAACTCACTATGTAGCCCAGGGTTGCCTCAAACTTTCTTTTCTTTTTCTTTTTCTTTTTTTTTGCAGAACCAGGGATTGAACTCAGGCCCTTGAGCTTGCCAGGCAAGCACTTATTCTATTGAGCCATCTCTCCGGCCCTGGCTTCAAACTTTCTGTGATTCTCTTGCCTCAGCCTCCTGAGTGCTGGGATTACAGGTATATGCTACCATTTTGAAAAAAGGGTCTCTCTCTCTCTCTGTCTCTCTCTCTCTCTCTCTTTTTGAGACAGGGTCTCACTGTACACTTCAGGCTGGCCTTGAGCTCACTTTGTAGCCCAGGCTGGTCTTGAACTCACAATAATCTTCCCTCAGCCTGTTGAGTGCTGGGATTATAGGTATGCACCACCATGCCTTTTTTTTAATGGTGCTAATCTCTTCAAGAATCACATCTTCTTTTACCTCAGTCTTATAAGTATTTCTTTTATGACCAAACTACAAGATTTTCTGTATATTTCTGCTCTGCTTTCTGCTCCTAGATCTCACTGTAAATCAGAAGTACCCATGCCATAGCCTGAATGTTTGGCTGCCTTGATATTTCCTCTACTAGATAAATTAGTCTACCACACTTTAATTTATTCTCCCCAAAGTCTCAAGACATGAGCACAGTATAGATGAATTCTTTGCCAGAATATAAAGTGCACGGCCTGTTGTCCAATTCCCAGTACAGCTCTCATTCCTCCTAAAATCTCCTGAGCACAATCTTTTATTTTTTTATTTTTTATAGGATCTCACTGGTTAGTCAAGGATAGTCTTGAACTCACTGTGTAGCCCAAGCTGGCTTTGAACTCGCAGCAATCCTCCTGCCTCAGCCACCTGAGTGCTGGGATCACAGGTGTACGCCACCACACCTGGCTCTTGTGAGTACAATCTTTATTGTCCACTTTTTGGGTAAAAATCCTGGTCTTCTGAGCTCTGACTAGAGTTACCCATCTTGCTCTGCTTTCGGCATTCTAAGACTTCACTAGCCTGTGTCTCTGAATCTTTCCAAATGTAGAGGGCACCATAATCCAGAAGCCTTCCTTTACATTCCTTGTAAGGATATAAGTTACACTTCCTGTTAATTGCTGCATTATGGCTTCCTGTCTTTGTTCTTTTAATTAGACTTCCTGTGACAAGCTCCTTTGGTTGATCACAAGAATGTTATTAGCCTATAATATTACCCTAATGTATCTACCTCATTGATGATGTTGACTTCCCTCCCCTCTGCTATATAAGCTACCTCACTTCCTTGAATAAACGAGACTTGATCAGAATCCTGTCTTGTCTCCATTTCTCGCGTCCCTGTTCCATGTCTTTGTCAGTCCCCACTCCTCCCCCAGGCGACCTGCGTTGACTGACCCGCTGGTCGGGTCATCCAAACTCCTCACATCCCAGTTACAAAGGCTTCTGACTTACCTAGTCAGGGACAGTGATAGCAGCCACCTCATGTCTTAGGCCAATTTTATGTATGAATTATCTTTCTGTTGCTGGGACCAAACCCCTATATACACAACCCAAAGCAAAAACATTTTTTTTCACTATTTCATAGATTTCAGTCCATTGCTTACTCGCTCCAAGATTGCATGGCCACAGGGGATAGTGGAAGGAACATGCTTACCTTAAGGCATACAGGAAGCACAGAACAGGAAAGACCAGAGAGGTAAACCTTGAACAAATGCCCCAGTGACGTCTGCCTCCTAAGAGCCCATTCAACTATGAACTCAGCAGCAGCAGGAGCCACTGATGAGGTTGGTGCCCTCATTACCAACGCTTTGCAAAAGCTCCACCCCAGGCTGGGGAGATGGCTCAGTGCAATAAATGCTTCCCTGGCAAGCTCTAGGGCCTGAGTTCAATCCCTAGTTCTGCCAAAAAGAAAAAAAAAAAAGAAAGAAAGAACTGCTGAATTCACTTTTCTATGTACAACTGTTTGTGATTAAAACCAATATGTATTTTTCAAAAACTATACTTTAGAACATGTGAGACTTGGGGGAATGAATTATTTTATTTATTAGTGTATGTCTGCAGTACATAATTTAGGGTTCTTGTGTGGAGTTGGTACAGGGAGAGAACACATCTTCATTCCTTTTTTTCACTCTTTCCTCCTCTCCCTTCTCCCTTTGTCCATCTCTTGATCCCTTCCCAATTGAGAAAGAGCTCTGTACTATTATATAAATTTTACCTTGCTCTTTATTTATAACTTGGGTTTCTCATATAAGAGAAACTGTGCAATATTTAAGGTTGTGTATTTAATTTATTTCACTTAACATTATGGCCTCAAGGTATATCCATTTTCCATCAAATGCATCAGTTATCTTTAAGATAGAGTTGTGCTTTATTGCATAGAAACACTACATATTCTTTATCCGTTCTTCTGTTGATGGGCCTATAGGCCCCTGCCAAAATTTAGCTATTAGGGATTGTGCTTCTATAAACACGGGTATGTTTGTATCACTGTAAAGTGATGTCTTTTGCCAAAACCCTCATGGAGGGTGTCAGTCTAACCCACCTGACAATATTATATGTGGATGTAAAATAAACACAAGAGAATGTTCTGCAGGTGAGGAACTCTGGGACGACCAATGTTCTCTGTGGAACAAAAGGCCATGGTTCCAAAAGCTCATGGCTTTTATTGTTATCACTGGGAGAGGTGGGTGGGGGCTGTGGCAGAGTGCTAGGGAAAAGAGACTTTGAAGGCATTGCTGTAATGAGAAACAGCATTTTTTTACCAGGCACAAAGGCCTCCAATTGACAATGTACTGGATAGCTTGATGTATACAAGAATAGCACCTTTACTGCCAGGAATGTATAATTTTTTCTGAGTCCCATGGCTTCACCGGAGATGTAGTCTCATGTCTTATCCTTGCAATCTCCCAGGCTCCAGCTCAAACTCCCATTCCAGCCATGAGTGGGGCAGGGAGATTCTCACCTGTGTGCTGTAATGAGACGCACTGCTGTCTCCAATGGACTCAATTACACTCTTTTAATCAATTAAGGGAGCATGTGTTTCAGCATAGCCAGCTGTGTGCATCTCAGTGAATAGGATTGAAATATCTGAAAAAGATTGAGGCAAGGGGCTTTGTTAATTGGAAAAGTGCAACTTGGTGGGCTCCCATGGTTTTTAACTCTTTGGGATAGCTGGGGTGAATAGAATTTCTAGTTTTAGTGTTTTCAGGATCATCCATACTGATTTCCATAGTTGTTGTGCTGGTCCACACTCCCACTGACAATGGAGAAGAGTTCCTTTTCTCCACTGTAGCTTTCCCAGCATTTGCTCTTATTTGATTACTTAGAGATAGCCATTCTTTCTGGAGTAGATGGGACCTCAGTGTGGTTTCAACTTGCATTTATCAAACATCCAAGGATGTTGAGCATTTCTTCATGTATTTATTAGTCATTTGTACTTATTTTGGGAAGCATCTATTCATTTCACTTGACCATCTTTTTTTTTTTTTTGCAGAGGTGTCTAATTTTGGAGTTATTGATGTATTGTAGATATTAGTCCTTGGAGGTACAGATATCAAAAACTTATTCCCATTCTTTATATTTTTTCACTCTCTTAGCTGCTTATTTTGCTGTGCAGAACTTTTAAAATGTGCTATCATCCAATATTTTGATTCTTGGTACTATTTCCTGTACAACTGGCGATCTATCGGAAGGTTCTTGCCTATGCCTATGACTTCAGGAGTTTTACCTACTTTATCTTCAAGCAGGTAAGTGTTTCTGTTTTAATATTTAGTTCTTTGACCCACTTATATTTCAGTTTAGTATATGGTGAGAGATATGGGTCCATATTCAGTCCTCTGCATGTGGATAGCCAGTTTTCCCAACCATTTTAAAGAAGAAGTTAGTTTCCTCCAGTGTATTTTTTAGACCCCTTGTCAAAGATTAAATAGTTGAATGTGTCTGGGGTTATTTCTGCATCCTCTGTTCTGTACCATCAATCCTCATTTTTCTTTTTGTGCCAGTATCATGATGTTTGTATTACCACAGCTTTGTAATATAATTTCAAGCCTGGAACTATTATGCCTTCTGTTTTGCTCATTACCCAAGACTGCATTTGCTATTATGGGCCTCTTCTAATTTCTTATGAATTTCAGAATTATTTTCTCCAGTTCTGGGAATAATGTTGTTGGGATTACATTAAATCTATCAATTCTTCTTTTTTTCCTTTGTGAGAGAGCTTCATTATGCTCTGGTCTTAAACTCACTTTGTAGCCAGGCAGGCCTCAAACTCACAGAAATTCTCCCGCATCAGCCTCTCAAGTGCTGGGATTACACGTGTGTGTCACCATGCCTGGACTGTGTATCAATTTTTAAGTATTTTGACCATATTTGTTCTGTGTACCTACCTTTCCATTTTTTTGATGTACACTTCAATTTCCACTTACGGAGGTATCATTTTCAATGGTTAGGCCTTTTATTTCCTCAGTTCAGTTAACTCCTAAGTATTGAATTTTTCTTGGTACTATTGTGAATGCTATTTTTTTCTTACTTCCTTTCTCAGCAGGTTCATTATTAGTGTACAGGTATGCTATCAGGGGTTTTTGTGTTGATTTTGTATTCTGCTACATTAATGAACTCAGATATTAATTGTGAGTGTTTTGGAAAACTTTTGGATCTTCTAGGTAGAGGACCATATCATCTGCAAATAATGGCTAAGGATTTATCTGTTTTGTTTGTTCTTCCAAGAAACCAACTCTGGTTGGTGAGATAGCTCAGTGGACTAATCACCTGCTTAAGCAAGCGCTGAGATCACAGGCCTGTGCCACCATGCCTGGTCTCAGTGGCCAGCTCAGTGCGCCCAGGGTTCACGGAGTGGTAAGGCATGCGGTTCACAGGCTCAAACCTTGGTCCTTGCACAAGGCAGGCAGGAGCTTAGACTGCTGAGCTATGTCCCCAGCCCTCTTAATCACCTGGCGCCAAGTCCACTTTGAATGAATGTAGTACAGTTAAACTTGCTTTGGTGTAGTTTAACTTGTTTCTTGCATACAGAATTATTTCTTATTTCTGTAAGTCTGTGTGTCTTGATTAGAGAATTGAAACCGTTCACATTGAGAGTAATTACTCATATGTATTAACTTATTGTCATTGCCATGTTTTTGTGTTTCTGATTGTCTGTATTCTTTCAATTTAACTTCTCCCCCACCTCGTCTATTCATTCTATTAGACATTTTGTCATTGATAACTTCACTCTCTTTATAGGATATCCTTGATAATTTTGTTAGCATGCAGATTTGCTGGCCATTAATTTCTTAGGTGCTCTTTATCATGAAAATATCTTCTTTCTCCATCAATTTTCCTTCTTCATCTTCCTTATGTTTAGTATTGAGAATCAAACTCAGGATCTGGCACTTGCCAGGCAGGTGTGATATTACTGAGCTATATCACCAGTCCTTCTCCATCAATTTTGAAAGATAATTTTGCAGAATATATCAGCTGGAGTTGGAGATTATTTTCTCTTAGGGCTTGAAGCATGTCATTACAAGATGTCTGGGCCTTTCAGGTTTACATTGATAAGTCTGTAAGAAGTACTGCAATTCTAATAGATTTATTTTTACAGTAAATCCCCAGCTGTTGAACATTTGATTTGCAAACTTTCAGAGATAGGAAGACCTCACATTCTGAGATATGAATAAATTATGGATTAGCTTGCATGTCTGCCAGGTAGACACTGTCACAGTCGTGTTGCTGTGTGATTACTGTACAGCACAGTTGTACACAGTAGTACAGTGCTCAACCAAAGCCCAGGATTATTTACAGTTTTTTGTTTGGTTTTTTATGCTATACACTGTATAATTGTGTCATAATGTATAAGATTCACTTTGTCTGACTTACAAACAAATCCTACTTATGGATGTTCTGACAAAATGGTACTCATTCCTGATTTGGGGATTTATTGTATAAGGAATGCACTGCATTTTTCTCACCACTCCAGACTCTGGTCTTGTGTTGGACCTTTGGGATTTTGACTACGGCTTTTCTGATCATGGTTATTTGGGGCTCTATAGGCCTCACTCATTTGTATGTTAAATTGTTTTCCCTTGTTTGAAAAGTCTTCTAGAAGTTATTCTTTCAGTTAGCACTTTAAAAAAAAAAAATTTGTGCTGTCTTCTGAGTTTTTGATAATTCCAATTAATCTTAGTCTCCTTTACCTCACCTAGGAGCTGTTGGATCACTTTCTTTTTCATGTTGTTATTATTTTTTCATTATTTTTTAGATAATTTATTGTTAAATGGAGAAGTCACAAAGCAAAATAGAATGGGACAGAGGTCAAAGACGGATTTAAAACACAGTTTTGTCCAATACTCTTCTGGATTTCCTAAGGTTAGAAACAAGAAAAATGTCAAAGGAAAAAAATATTCATTCAAATGAGGTGTTTCTAAAAGTCCTTGATTTGAAAGGAAACAACTTTTCTCTGAAAGCACAAATCATCCTTATTACATAAAAGCCATAATTTAAGAGATCAAGAAGAAAAACAACCTTCAGAATTAACAAGTAAACTATATCTCTCATGCATATGTGGGAATGTTTGTTTTGGATCAGTGAGTTTTCAAATTCACCGTTTCCACCCTGTGGAAAGTAATGTGAATTCACTACCGCCTGATCACATCTGATCCTCACCAGAATATCCCTTTCCATCTCCCCATCTTTCACTTCTGTGACCTTGGGCAACTGGATTAGACCCAACTCTTCCCTAAGTTCACTACCACTAAAGTCCCCAAGCCAAGTCTATCCAGACACTTAATCATGGTGACTGGAGCACCAGACACATCTGCAGTCACTTCTTCCTGCCAGCATTGGGTCTGAGGTGAGGCAATCCAGAGTAGAAACCTCCCTGATAAGAACCCTAGGAAATATTTTTTCAGAAGCATTCTTCTTCTTTTTTTTTTTTTTTTTTTTTTTTTTTGCAGAACCAGGGATTGAACTCAGGCCCTTGCATTTGCCAGGGAAGCGCTTATTCCCCTGAGCTATCTCCCCAGCCCTTGAAGCATTCTTTTAAAATGCCATTTCTTTCAAAAGAGCCCTCTGCTACATTCTGCCTCATGAAAAAGATTAGAAAGTATTTTGAAACCCCAAAATACCTACTGAGAAAGTTACAGAAGCCTGCAAAGATGCTAACCAGATGCCAAGTGTGCACCCACTGGGGACCTGACGGAAGCTGGCCCTGTGCTGCCCCCAAACAGAGCCATGGGTCCACCTGGCCATCTGAGGCAAGCAGCAACACAGGGAGCCTTTGTTTCTTCCCCCAAAGGCATCTCATATTGTGGTTTGAGGTTTTTCAATATTGTGAAAAAGATCTAGAGAATTCCAACAGTTTCAGTTAACAGGAAATACAAATGGAAGTAGATATAAAAATGGAATGGAACTCAACTTCCACGGATTGAACACATATGGGTTTCACAATTTACTGAATTAGCTCTGGCCTTGCAGCAGTGAAGACATCTGTGGCTGAAACGTCTTACAGCCCCCCTTTCCCATCGCAGGAACTCTTCCACCTGTTCTTCACACCCACGGCTGTGGAGGGAGAGCGCACCTGCACCTCCAACCCTGGCTCCCTGGTCCCATTTGCTGTCATTCTCTTCTTGCTCTAGTCATCTTTTTATTTTCTTATCCTATGGAGACTTGAGGGAAACTGCAGCAGCAAACCAGGAAATGTACTCCTTTTGAAGATAGTTTGAAATTTTAAAAATATCTCAATAATTATAAGATGCAGTGATTCTTTGTCATCTTCCCCAACCTGGACTCAGTGGTATGCTAGGTTCAGCTCCTCCAGAGATGGAATGACGCGCAAGGCCCACATGGTGGTCTGGAGACCAGGGCAGAGAGCCAATAGCTGGTCCGACCCCAACGAGCCAACGCAAGTCAGTCAGCATTCATCCAAGAGGCAATCGCCACCCAGGGACTAGGTGGCCTCAAGCTCCACACTCCTCAGCTTCTTGTGGCAGTTGTAATCCAGGGTGGTGGTGCAGATGGTCTTGGGGTACTTGGGGGTGACAATGGTGGTACTGAGGAAGTGTGTGGGCTTGCGGTGGGGCTCAAAGCGCACCTCAGCCTTGTAGTTGCACCATGTGCAATTAGGGGTGCAGATGACCGTCTGGCTGCAGAAGGCCACCGCCAGGCCCAGGAGCGGCTGCACGTCATTGATGAAGTGGCGCTCGAAGTCGTGATTGACGAGGGAAGTGTACCTTACTTTCTTCAGTGATAAGGGATCAAACTCCACTCCTCCAAAGGACAGCGGGCAAAGCCTCTGAGAGCAGCAAGCAGACTGGGCGCTGGGGAGAGACACTGGATTCTTCGGGGCCGCAGGGGTCGCCGCACGTCTGGCTCCGGCGCGTTCCCCACTGCCGCCCCCCGCCACCACGAGCCCCCCAGTGGCTGGGGCCGGGCTGGGAGGCAGCCCCGAGTCCGGACTGTCCAGGACGCCGTCTCCCTTCGTGTCCACGAGCTCAGGGACATCCTGCAGACTGGACCAGCCCACCAGCTGTGCGTGTCGTGGGGCGGGCAGCAGCCTAGCAGGGGTCGGGAGCGAGCGACTGGTGCGCAGGCGGAGGCCACTGTCCTCCAGGCCGCCTCCCCGCCCCGCAGCTCGCGGGGCCTCGCCAGCCACTGCTCTGCTGTTATTTTTAAGGGTTTTGTTTGTTTTTTTTGTTGTTGTTGTTGTTTTGGTGGAACCAGGGATTTGACTCAGGCCCTTATCCTCTGAGCCGTCTCCCTGGCCCCTGGTATTTCTTATTAATTGGTGACAGATAACAGCCATGTGTTCTAGTTCCAATACTTTGTCTCCATGTTGGTCACTTCTGCTGCTCATACTCTTGATAGACTTTTAAATCTCCTGAATTTTATTTGGATCCTTTTTATTAACTAAATCTTTTCCATGCTGGTTGCTTATGTTCTGCATTCCTCCGGCTAGCTTTACTAGCTTTCTATTTGTCTCTCTGTAGACTTGCTGATCATCTTACTTGAGCTAAGATGCTATTATTTGTATTTTCTGTGAAACCTCCGAATGTCTTATTGATCTTTTTTTTATCATTTTGAATTCAGATGTGTGGCTTTTGTTTTCCTCTCCTTTGGTGTCCCATGGATCAGCTTTGGGGGAATTGGGAGTTTTTGAAAATACTGTGTTGGCTTTTCTTTTCATATTGCTGTTTTTTGTTGTTTTTTAATGAAGCTTTCAGGTTAATGTACTGGAAAGCTTTGTTTCTAGTATGGAGAACGCTTTAGTTAATGGCTACTTTTCAGTGGCATGGTAACTATTGGTCTTTGCCCCTGTCCCAAGATCCAACCACCTCCATTTACTTGGGAAGGGAAATTTCAGTGTATTTGTCCTAGTGCCATGTTTTCTAGGAATGGACCACAGTATTTTGAATGATCCCAAATAATCGAGATATTGACATCTCAAGAAAACCAACTAGCAGCAACAGCCATCTCACTGTGCCTACAGCAATAATATAAGCACCAATTATAGCATCATATATAAACTGAATATTGACAAACCTTAAAGAGTAATAATGCACTACACTTAACCAGAGAAAAAAAGACCTGTAATTTAGTATGAACACTAAGACAAACCAAGTATTGACTTACTTTTTGGCCTATAGTAAATATCTACTAAATAGAATAAACTTACTTCTACTAACAATAGAATAGTGTTCAATAACAGTAATGTAAAATTAAATAGATACCTAGAGATTCATAAGCTTAGCAGTTATACTAGTTAAGTTAGAGAAGGTAAGAACCCAGAAAAAGAAAAAAAACAAAATTTGAGAAATTGATCAGGATGATATAGAAGATAAAAGATAGAAGGACCTGCTGAGTAGTAAAAGGAAATAAATAGTGTTAGAAAATAACCCTAGAAAAAAAGCAAGAAAATGAAGAAAAATAAAGATAAACAAAGCAAAAGCCGGGCGTGGTGGCGCAGGCCTGTAACCCCAGCATTCAGAAGGCTGAGGCAGGAGGATTGTTGTGAGTTCGAGACCAGCCTGAACTGCATAGTGTCTCAAAAAGACAAAAAAAAAAAAAAAAGAACAAAAACAGTAAACAAAATAAAGATAAGGAAATAGATAAAGTTGAAAGAAAAAAGAGAAAAGGAGAGAAAAAACTAGAAGAGGAAAAAATCCAATCCCCCCAAAAACCCAATGAAGGAAAGATAAATAATACAAGATAGAAAAAAAAAAAAAAAAGACCAAGTCAAAGAAAAATTCTGCATTTTTGGATGAATAGCTTCTTTCCAAGATTTGCGGTCTTGGGATTCAGCCAGCTATGATTTTCTATGCCTCTCGTTAGGGCCTGTGGGCCTTTGAGGTGCCCTCTGGGTGCTAGAGACCCCTCTGTCCACTCACCCCCGACTGTGGCCACTGTCAGGCAGGGCACGTCCTTTCTTTCACTGGCAGATGGGGAACGTGATCAGCACTCTCGTCTCTGCCAGACATAGGCACCAGGGCATGGGTTTGAGTGGAAAGTAATGTCTGCACACATGGGGTCTGCTTGCCTCCCTTCCTCCTTGGGCTTCGTCCTTGTCCATGGCCAGGTCAGCCAGTTGGTTACCTTTGTCTCTGTGACCCTGTGCCATGGGGAAGCAAAATATAGAGCTGGCTTGGAGTTGGTGGGAGGTCGTGCCCTGGGTCAGGGGCTAATTATTAGATACAGGCCTGCTTCCTCTCCTTGAACATTTTATTATTTATTTATTTTTAATGTATGCAGTACAGGGTATATAGGGTCTCACTCACAGATTGGATTCGTAGTCAGCCTCCTGTTTACAGCCTCCCAAGAACTGGGATTATAGGCGTGCACAACCACCCCATCTCAATTGCGATCTCAGTGTGCACTGGGAATGGGGTCTGTCCTTGAACATTTTAGATGAAACTAATTTAGATCTTCCCCCCACTTGGTACCGGGGGTCAAACTCATGATCTTGTCCTTGCCAGCCAGGTGCTTATACCACTAAGCTATCTCCCCAGCCCCAAATCATTTTACATGTAAACTGGCTGCATGACTATAATCTTTAAGTAAAAATATAATTTATTTTTAAAAAAGTTGTCTTAAATAGTACATTTTGGCTTAAAATTCTGTAAAAGTCTTGGATCTTGTTAGATAGTATTCTTTTTTATATATATACTTGTTTTCAGATAGTGTTTGGGTATAGAATTGTTTCTAGGCAATGTGGCCATGTAGATCTAATTGCTATACATAAAAGGCTTCTCTTTGGGAATAACAGTGTGTTAGGGCTTCTCACATTTTGAAGCATTGGGGTCAAAACTGTTGCCTTTGACATAATTGTTTCAAAATGTACATTTAACCAGGCTTGGCACACCTATAATCCCAGCACTTGGGAGGCTGAGGCAGGAGGATCCTTGCAAGTTTGAAACCAGCCTGGGCTACAAAGTAAGCTCAAGGCCAGCCTGAACTGCACAGTGAGACCCTGTTTCAAAGAAAACAATGACAACAACAAAAAGAAAGTAAATTTAAGGGAATAAAACCACAGAAATAAGCAGGTAAATAAGAGAGAGAGAGATGTAGGCTTGAGTTTCACCCCACCTTGACATTCAGGAAAGCCATTCAATTAGAAAGCCTCCCCTGGAGCAGGGCAATAGAGAAGGGGCCCAGAAGCCCTTGGTGCAACTGCCTCTGCCTGGCTTTTCTTTTTTTCTTTCTTTTTTTTTTTTTTTTTTTTTTTGCAGATCTGGGAATTGAACTCAGACCCTTGTGCTTGCCAGGGAAGTGCTTACTCCACTGAGCCATCTCCTCAGCACCATGCCTGGCTTTTCTATCAAGACAGAAATAAGCACCTCCATCTTAAGCCCTAGTTTGCTCTCGGCTGCCCTCCCCACCTCTCACACCAGGGTTGCCTTTGTTAGTTACAAGAATACAAGAAATGTCTGCTTGGCACCGAGTCCGGGAATACAGCCAAGGACTGGTAGTTCCTCTTGCCCCAGACTCCCTTTACCCTTTTAGCAGCCAAGCCCAGCAACCCCTCAGGCCCTCCCCTCACACCACCTGAACTAGTCAATGGGGAGAGATGGTGAACCTTCTAGCCTGCTTCTGGTGCACAGGGATATGCAACGGTCCGCTGGCCCCTCTCTGTGTGCTTGCCCCCCCCACCCCCATGCTGGGATGTGCCTGAATCCTTCTGCAGAGGTAAACTTACATTGTTGCAATTTCTTGGTGTCTGGTTGCTTTATTTCTACACCAACAAACTGATTCCAGGGCATACTACCAAGAACTCTGAGGCCTGCTGTACAGGCAAAAGGGGTCCAGGGAGAACAAAGGAAAACTTGCCTCATTTATTAGAAAAAGGCATTGGCCAGAAACATGAGCCATCTAAACTGAAAGGAAGGACAGTTATAATATATAGATCATTGACTAAAGGCAAGCCCCATTTGTGAGCAATGCCCAACAGACTTCATCAAGACCTTAAATTACATGGCTAAGTGCAGATATAAATTTCAAATTTGCAAACAAGTAGCCTACTTTGTTTTCAGTTTGCAGAGTAGCTTAGAAATTTGTTGCCCAGGGGCTGGGAATACAGCTCAGCAGTGCTGTATCGGTGCCTGCCTAACAAGCACAAGGTCCTGAGTTCAATTCTTGGTACCCCACCCCCGCAAATGAAATTTGTTGCCCAACAAGAAAACATCTCTTGCTGCCTTAAAGGCCCCAAGTACCAGACAATGGTTTCCTATGGATTGCTGGGTTTGCCAAATATGATTCCCTAAACATGCTGATAGTAGGCCCCTTATATAAGCCCATAAAAGATTTGAACTCTCACCCTTTACAATGTACTGTTATGGTGAATAGGATGGCAGAGAAGCCACTGCAGTTGGAGTGCTGATCCAGAAGGAGGGTGCCTCCCTTCGACCAATTGTGTGCTAATTCAAAGGCTAGAATTGAAGGAGAAGTACCCTCGTGATGCTAAGGGATGAAGGATTCTCAGCCTCAGTCCACACCTTGTTGCTACCCACTCAAGTGGGTCTTTTCCTATCCATTCTTCCTTGCTAGCCATACAGAACATGCCTTCCACTTACCCCCCTCCCCACTCTTATTGTAAGGATCAGGTGCATTGTCCCTATCTACAGAGGGGACACCAGATGTCTTCAAGAGTAAGAATGTCTGCTAAGCCACATCCTAGAGGGAAGAATTGTCCTAAAGCACAAGGGAAAAGTCTCCAAAAGTACCATATTCTGTACCCAGTTGGAAAACCATCAGACCCAGTCTAACCTACCCTGCAATGCTTTTTAGTTCTGTTTTTTTTTTTTTTTTTAAGAGGCCAATCTGATTCTCCCATTGGAGCTGGGGCCTCTTCCACTCTTCTTTTTTCTTCTTTCTCAAAGGTTTTTTCAATTACTATAGTTGCTTCAGTGCTGGCTTTCATTTCTAGTATCACTAAAGAAACTCTTCATGCATATTCTGTATAACAGACCTTAAAAAGATGGCCTGGGCTCGTGTCTGAGAGCTGTAGCTGCCATCTATGACATTTTGCTTGATGCTGGAAAAAAAGTCACCTTGGGACACCCCATCTTACAACAAAAATGTGCCTATTGATGAACAGGGAGAGGAACAGGCAATTATGAGGCTATAATAAACTTTAGATGACTGCTACCTTAAATTATAAGTACACAGAAATTGTAGATTTAGTATATTGCTGCCAGCCTGACCTGCTAGATCAACCACTGGAACAAGCAGCCTTTCATTGTACTTGGTATCAATCAGAAAATGCTGTGGGGCAGCCCCTTGGTCTAACCTTAGCCTGAGGATGGGGACACAAACGACCTCTGCTGTTACCATCAGGATCACTGCAAGCTCTTTCAGTGGCCTGTTCTGCAATCTGCAGTGCACTTCTTTGCCTAAGCACTTGCTTCACAAGCATATTTCTTGACCTATCTTTAATAAGGAGGCCCTTATTTCCTGCCCATTTCTTTGTTCAGGGCAACAAAAACCTAGAAAGAATCTCTAGAAAGAGCCCACAGCACCCCCATACCCCAGGAACAATGGTGCTTGAGATATAGCTCGCCTCATCCAAATGATCTCACACTCCCTGTGCTGAAGAATTTTATGACTAATGTGGAAAAATTTGCCACCAAAGAGCTACAAGAATTCAAGCTCATCCTATCAGGTCATTCTACTCCACTGCCCCCTGCGATGGGCCCGGTCAGCAGCAAGTACCCAGCTCTGAGACGTCTATCCCAGTCCTACAAGACAACGGAAAAGCGTGTGACTTCGGATGCAGGATCAAAGCAGAACTCTGATGGTTTTGGTCACTACCTTGAGCCTGGCAATCAGCAAGAGCGCCTCAGAGCAGCTACCATCTCCAGCCTGAGTAATATGTAACTCCAAGTGGGAAAAGTAACCTGTGACAAGAATAGCCCTGGGAAACGATGAGCTTTGTTCTTTAGATTTGCAGACCCAAGAAGCATAGCGGACTAAGCGATTAGGATCAGATGGGAATCTTCTGGCCCATCTGGTGTGCCAGGGCTACCACCAGTGTGAGATTACTTACCCCTGCCCTCCATGAGAAAGTACCTCCCAGGGCAGAAACCTACACAAACTACCTCTAATTCAGTGCCCAGCAAGATGGGTTTTGTGACATTCTTGTCTAACTAGCTTTTTAAAAACATCCCTTCCTTGACTCAGTCCTTCAGGGCCCAAACTTAATTGTGCTGTTGTGTAGGACAGCCACACTGGGTCATAGACAGTTCTAGAGCTATGTCAGGAACCAAAGACAAAGGCCCACACTTTTTTTTTTTTTTTTTTTTTTTTTTTTTTTTTTTTTTGAGACAGGGTCTCACTATGCAGTTCAGGCTGGCCTTAAACTCACTTTGTACCTCAGGCTGGTCTTGAACTCACAACAATCCTCCTGCCTCAGCCTCCTGAGTGCTGGGATTACAGGCATGAGTCACTATGCCCGGCAGGTCCACACATTTTAGCAAAGCTGTTCTTACTGCTTTAGTCCCATGACAAGGCTAGAGGAACCATGAGTCAGGAAAGACACCAACTAGCGAGACACCAACTAGAGGCTGAGGAGGGAAGAGGATTTCAAATTGCAATTCTAGCTGGGCAACTCAGTGAGAACTTGCCTCAAAAGAAAAAGTTTTAGAAAGGACTATGGATGTAGCTCTGTGCAAGGTCCTGAGTTCAAGCCTTAGAACAAAAATCTAAATTAAAAAGAACAGAAAAGAAAGCCAAATACACTGCACATACTTGCACTGTCACAGGCACTAACCCCACTCAGGAGCGCTGCGCCCTCAGAACCGCATCGTCTCCTAGGGCAGCGGACACAGCTCAGCAGCAAGGCACCTGGCAAGCCTCGCTTGCCAGGCGGTTCAGTTGCAGGGACAAAAAAAATCTCTTTTCCTTCAAGGAATGAGAAATTTTTCAGTAGCCCAGTCTGCCAGTATCAATTTCAGAAAAATAAAGTTAAAAAAAAAAAAATGGATGGCTGATAAAGGGGAGAGAGGAAGAGGAGGAAGAGGAAGGAGGAGGAGGAGAAGAAGAGGAGGAGGAGGAGGACAAAAAGGACAAAGAGAAAGGGAGGGAATGAGGGAGGGATGGACAGACACGTAGGCGGGGCAGGGACCAAGTTCCATATGGTGATGCATGCCTGCAACCCTGTTATTTAGGAGGCTGAGACAAGAATATTGCAAGTCTGGAGCTAGCCAAATCACCTTAATGAGATATTTTCCCAAAAGGAAATTTTAAAAAGGATGGATGTGTAGCTCAGTGGTATAGCACTTGCCTAACACACACAAGGCTCTGGGGTCAATGCCCACGACTACGATTAAAGAATAAAAAGTACCAAGGTAAGTTGAATTTAGTGACTCCCAGAGAGCTTATTCAGGTATAGGCTGCTGCTGCTCTGTCACTGCTCAGGAGATTTGGGGGATAGAACTCAATAATTTGCATCTCTGGTAAGTGTCTAGGTGTTACGCTGGTATGCCACTTATTGTTTTGTTTGTTAACACTGTGCTCAATTTCCGGACCTCAGAGAAGTCTTTCTTGAACCAGCAGGGGGAGACAAGTACACCAGGTAGACCCTAAAAATAAATTGCCTTAAATCTCCTTGGAGCTACAGTGTTGTCATGGAGACTTCTGAACTATTTTGGAGAGCACAGTGTAAACTGGCATCACGTTAAATTTCATATTTGTATATAGAGATTTATTTTGGTAGGAATACGATCTAGATTCGTGCGTTATCGTAGTGTCCTGCTTAAGAAAATGGAATGTAAAAAAACAAAACATGAAATGTGGAGTTAGCTGTCACTCAAAAGCTATGCGATTTTAAGAAAGCTACTTATCCTGCCCGATCCTATGTCCTCATTTTTAAAATAGGATCTAAGTAAAATTCTATTTAAACTAGAATTGTTGGAGGGTAGTTCTTAGAATTTTATTTGGTTATTAAAATGTTATTAGCTCTTAAAACTCAAAATAGTATTTTTAGTTCTTTAGCCTCCCTCAAATTTAGAAATGTCCCCAAAATGTTAGTATATTTGGTTTATCTTATTGTCTTTGTGAGACAGTGTCTGACTATGCAGTTCAGGCTGGCCTATGAGCTCAATTTGTAGCCCAGGATGGTCTCGAACTCGCAGAACTTCCTGTCTCAGCCTCCCAAGTGCTGGGATTACAGGCAAGCGCCACCACGTCGAGAAGCGTATTTGGTCTTTAATAAACAGTGCTCCCGTAGTTCACTTAAAGAATTGAAAACATCTAGCATTGTTGGTAAATCCTAACTAACAAATACCTGTGTGGGGCATCTATTAACTTTCCCTGCCCAGAAGGCTCAAATACATATCTGATTTCCCAGCCTTGGAGGCGCAAGGGTGCGGTCGCGCCACGGCCAGTGCAGTTCCCGGTAGTTACCGTCTGCCCGGCGCGCCGGAGTGAAGAGCAGACGTTGCCCGCCCTGTCCGCGGCTCGCGCGGAGTTAGGGGACTCGGTCAGAGCCAAGTGCTTCCTGGGGAAAGATACACCTGTCCGTCGCTCGCCCACCGCGCTCTCATTGGTCAGCCCTTAAAAGGGGCATGTCTCTGGGGCGGGCCCACAACCCGGTGGGCGCCAGGAGGGGGCGGGGCCTGCAGGGAAGGTGTGCCGGGGGCTGGTGGGGGCGTAACTAGGCTGGAGGGGCGGGACCATGATGGTGACGTCACGGGCGGCAGTGGCTAAGCGCGGCCGCGCGCTCCCCGGCTCACTCGAAGCCTCTATCCGCGGCGAGACTTCTCTCCGCAAGCTCCGCGCCGCCGATCATGTCTTTGAGGAGCTGCCTTTCGCGTGTCCTACGGATGCAAGTGCCTTTCATGCCGAAGAAATCCGTCCATTCCGTGGCCGTGATAGGAGCCCCTTTCTCTCGGGGACAGGTGAAAGCCGGCTCCCCGCCATGGGGCTGGGTTGGGCTGTGGGAGGCGGGCGGCCGGGCCGCGAGGAGGACGAGAGGTCGGAGGGCTCGAGAGGTTTCGTCGGGGGGAGGGGAGCGGAAGGAGGGAGGGTGCAGGGTAGTGCAGGGGTGGGGATTGAGCCAGTGGGCAGCGAGGGCGCCGGTGCTGCGGCCTCCCCGGAGAGCGCGAAGTCTGTGCTACCGTTTGGGACAATGGAGTGGACCGAGGAGAAGCAGGATCCGGCCCGAATCCCTGGGGCAGATCCACAACGAGGAGGTTAAAGACAGACCAGTCATCAAGGCGTCAGCATCTGTTCTTTCAAAGAGCATTAACGGGGAATGCATTGTCCCTGGCCGCTGCAGAGGCGAGGTGGGAGGGACTTTGTCCTCTTCAATGAAAGAAGCCTGCAGTCTTGGAAGCCTCAGGCCCCGTGTAGCGATACAGTCCCGCCAACTCCTACCCTAGCTTAGCCCTGCTGCTGTCTCGGACTTCGCTGGCCCAACTCACAGCCAGGGACTCGAAAGTTGGTTTGGATCCAGGGATGGAGTTTTGCCCTCTTTTATGCAAGGGTTTGAAGAAATGTCGGTGGAATAGGTGGCAGGGCTGATGTGCTAGGTTGGCAGAGGAATCTGTTAGCAACCAAGTGTAGTATTGAAAATTTCTGTGTTTTTGTTAACACGCACATACTCATTAACTTCCTTCACGTGTGTGTGATTTAAGGGGAAAAAAGGCGTGGAGTACGGTCCTGCTGCTGTGAGAGAAGCTGGCTTGATGAAAAGGCTCTCCAGTTTGGGTAAGTAGCCGCCGGATGCTCTATGTCTGTGCAGGGCCTATAACAGAGCAGTGTGCAATCTTTTCTTACATCCTGGGCGTACAGTGTCAGCTGTGTACTTAGGAACAGTCTGTCCCATATCCCAGGCTCTAGGATTCTCTCTGCAGATTCAGATCCAGGAGCCTTGCAGGGAAAATCCTATTGTAGTAAGACAGTGTGCGCAAGGCCTGGAATAAACTGTAGATGGAAAGTAGAGTGAAGAACGCCGCCTGCACAGTCATCGTTTCCCCCTAAAATTCTAGCCTTCCTATCTCAGCCTAGTGATACCTGAGTCGTCTGTCCAGCTGGTTCCCCACCCCTCTTCAAGGCATTCCTTTTCTCCCTAGGGTAAATAGCTGTGTATTATTGTAAGCAGAGTTTGTGTTTTTCAAACTTATCTGATGGTGAAAGTCACCTGGGTTGGCAAGTATATGGTTCCTAGACTTCCACAAGGAAGAGTTTGGTTCTGAGGTAAGACCTAGATATTTGCAGTTTTACAAGCACTCCAGGAGTTGCTGGTCCTACACTGAAGCTACTCCCTCAAGTTTTTAGGATCAGAAGAAATGTTACCAAAAGACAACACCAGCTCTGCCTACACTAATGATCTTAATTCCAGGGCACACAATGTCAATCCCTCATATAGCAGGAGGGTTCTTTTCTGTATCTAACCATGGTTCTAGCTATTGTTTAAGGTCATTTCCCCCATTCTTGTTAGAGCCAATTTAGGTTATCTTTTTCTGGGACTGTAAATGTAGAATGTGTGCAGCAGGGCGGTCTGGAGATACAAACACTGAATCAGAGTGAACTACTCTTCTGAAGTTTCTACTGATCATGAGGCCATTTCCAGAAACAGTTATCTTCTTCCAATGTTGTCAGACCTACGTGGGTATGTGACTTGGACCGAATACTTTTCTGTTCACTAACTGTACTTCCTTCTTTAGCAGGGTCTCTTTCCTAGTTATTTCAATAAGTTCACTGTTAAAGGTAAAAGATGAACTGCTAAAAAAAAAAAAACAAAAAAAACCGAACTGCTAAGATTTGCTCTTATTGCTGGGAATTGAACCTCCAGCTGACAAGTAAGTGCTCTGCCACTAAGCTATACCCCTAGCCCTGCTTCTTTTAGTGTGGCAGGAGGTACCTGATGAGGGATTTTAATTCTTGATTATTAACGAAGATCCTATCCTTTAAAATATCTTGTTCATAGTCTACCTTTTTAATAAATGAAGACAATCTTTGGAAGTCACTATTTTTAAATACTGGATAAAGCTCCACAACCTATCTGATGAACTGGACCAATTTTGCCTTCAGAGATTCCTGCTAGGTGTGGTACCCCATACCTGTAATCCCAGTACTAGGGAAGCTGAGGCAGGAGGTTCACTGCTGGTTTGAGGCCAGCCTGAAAAAAAAAAAATTCTGAGCTCCCTTAAGGGGCTATCTTCATATTAAACATGCAGCCCAGGCTGCTGGGGCAGGGAGGGAGAACTTGAAACAGCTTCTCTGGCTCTTGATTTATAGAACTCTTGGCCCATTACAGTAATTTTCCAGTTAAACCCAGGGGAAGCCCTTCTTGAAATATGAGTCTCTACTTTCTCTCTAAACTGCCAACCTAAAGTGTGGTAACGCTTCAGTTTATTTTGTCTTGCATTTTTTTCAAATATTTTTAGTTCTTACGTCCTTATCCTGTAGCCCACTATCACCAGCTGTCTGAAATAGAATCTCATTGCATATTAATAAGATTATGGTGCTCAGCGGATTTCCAGCATGTGGTTTTGGCTGATCTCCTGGAATATATTGGTGAAAAGTACCAAGAGAAGTTTGCTATATACAAACTGAGAAATTTGAATTGCTGTATTTCTAAAGAGTACCAACTACTAAGTGTTCCAAGCACTCTCAAGTTAGCAAGGGTTCATTTTCATGGTGGGAAGGCTTTGGATAGGCAACTTTCAGGCATCTTTGTTCCTTGCCTTTTGCTCTGAGGTCATAGGCTGCCCATGCTACCCTGGCATCAGTTAAACTTCCTGTTTTCCTGGATGAGTATATTTGACTTAGTGTCTGGATTTGTTTTTCTGTTTCCCTGGGCTTAGTAAGGACACTTCAATGGTTCCTGAGGATCATTTAATACATAATGGGAGCCTGGAAAAAAATGAAGAGCCAGTGCTCCAGCATGGCTCAGCAGAGATTCTGGTTAGTGTTGACAGACACGGCCATTGTCCTTTTCTCAGCAGAGGTAAAGTGTTCTGTGGGTAAAGATGGATGGGAAAAGCCGGGCGTGGTGGCGCATGCCTGTAATCCCAGCACTTGGGAGGCTGAGGCAGGAGGATTGTTGTGAGTTCGAGACCAGCCTGAGCTACAAAGTGAGCTTAAAAGCCAGCCTGAACTGCATAGCGAGACCCTGTCTCAAAAAGACAAAAAAAAAAAAAAAAAAAAAAGATGGATGGGAGCCAGTATTAGCACTGTGAGGCCTTTGGAATTTTGGTTGGTTGGTTGGTTTTGTGTGTGTGTGTGTGTGTGTGTGTGTGTGTGTGTGTGTGTGTGTGTGTGCTGTGCTGGGGATTGCACCCCTGCTAGAGCAGCACTTCTAACTGAATCCCAACACCTTTTAAATTTTTTTTATTTTTAATCTGTTTGTACAGTGCATCTCTATGCAGCTTAGACTTGTAGTGATCCTCCTATGTCAGCCTCCCCAGCGCTGGGATTACAGGTGTGCACCACCACACCCAGTCTTGGTGGCCAGCTCTGTGCACCCAAGCTGGGGCCAGCTTAGCATATGGTACCAGTGATCAAACCCAGGTCCTTGTGCTTGCCTAGGCAGGCACTTAGACCACTGAGCTATTTCAGTGGCCCATTCTTTTTATTTTTTGAGATAGGGTCTCATTATGTAGTTCATGCTGGCTTGTGGATCACTACGTAGCTCAGGTTGGCCTCAGACTTAATGATACTCTTGCCTCGGGCCTCTTGTGTAGCTGGGATAAGAGACATCCACCCCACCCAAAGTGTAATTTTGGTAATTTGACTCGGCTGTAGTACTGAAGCACTCACAAAAAACACAGTCTAAATGTACTTGCCTCTGGCTAGGCCATAAATCTAGGAGTCCAGGAAACCAGTAGGGAGTTGGTTATTGTGGTTCCTCTGAAGTGAGCTATTGAGCACTTGGGAGGCTGAGGCAGGACTGCAAGTTCAAGTCCTACCCAGACTACTTGGCAAAACTGTTTGAAAATAAAAAAGGGTAAGGGAGCTAGCTTAATGTGACTGCCCTTCTTTCACAGTACTGCCAAGAGAAAAAAAATTAACTGAGCTAAAGATACTTCTTTCTCCTGATCCACTTGGCAGGTGCAGAGAAGAGGAATCACTAGTTGAAACCAGGTGAGACCCAAGAATCTGGTTTGTCTTCAAAGGAACTTTTGATAGATGGCCTGAGATAGCTATTTAAATATAAGGATCTTAAGCTGAGAGCTGTTACTCGGAACCAACTGTATGTGAGTTTGGGCACCTGTATTTGCTTTCAGCGGTTGGTAGAGAACATTAGGTCTTGGAAGTGGAGCAGTGTCACGATGATGCGTTAGCCTGGCTTCCCTCCTGCTGTGCCATGGAACCTACCTTGAGCAAGCCCTTATCAGCTTTTATTTTGCTAACAGCTTTACTCCTGCAGTCATCAGCTGCATAGCACTGTGCTCTCTCCCAGGTGCTGGTCTCCACTGAACTGTCTGTCCTTCGGATCCTCTCCTGGCCCTCACAATTCCTGCACCCAGGTGCTCCATCTGATGGCTGCCCCAAGCACTGTTCCCTGCTCCCTGTGCTCTGACAACTCTGCCCAACTCTGACCTGCTAGAAAGCCTTGCTGTGAAAAAGCCTTTTCTCATCCTCAGATCTCTCAA
This sequence comes from Ctenomys sociabilis, assembly GCA_004027165.1. Classification (NCBI taxonomy): domain Eukaryota; kingdom Metazoa; phylum Chordata; class Mammalia; order Rodentia; family Ctenomyidae; genus Ctenomys; species Ctenomys sociabilis. Next base: position 2,977 of record PVKA01015745.1, on the reverse strand, counting down.
AGCCATCATTATCAAAATGAAAACAAAGTTTATTTCATCTGCTTCCTAGGATCTGCTTTTTCTGTTGCCTTTTCTTTGTCATCCACTGTCTCCTAACTTGATTCCAAGTCGATCAGTTTTATTCCTCACACCTGTTAACCACTGCCTTGTTGACTGTACTTCCTAATGAATAGAATTCTCATAATAACACTGAATTTTTATTCCTCTTCTCACACATAGTATAGAATATTCAACATCACTTGAATTATTTTTGCCTTCCTCAATTTACTTTCTTCATTACTGCCAGAGTGACCTTTCTGATACTGTAATCTGTTTCTTGGTTTAGAGCCTTCCCATGGTTGGCTGGCCTCCTGGGGAGGAGGATGTTACACATGCCAAACAAGTGTGCTACCACTGTAGCTCTACAAATTTATATTTATTCATGCTTCTCAGACTTGTTCATATATTATATGTCATATGTATGTCTGAATATACTTATTTTGGCATTTTTTTCTTTATGGTGACATTCATTGAGACAGGGTTTTTGCTTTATAATGCAAAAGGGAAGGCAAGCAGGTTGGCCTCAAACTCGTAGCAATCCTGCTTCAGCCTCCTGAGTGCTGGAATTATAAGTACAACACTTTCTGCTTTTTTAAAACAATTTTTAAGATCTTGCAGATGGACTGAACTTTTGACGCTCTGCCTCAGGAATGCTGGCCTTGTGGGTGTGTGTCATCACACCTAGCTCTTTTTACTTTCTCTTTGTATACTTTCTCTTTATGTACTTGACACAATCTTGTGAATTACTGTACTCACTATGTTGGCTCCTTTGCATTTCAGCAACTCTCTGTTCTCTTTTTGCTTTGATTTTTGAGCCACTGTATCCTTGCAATGAAACTAGCTTCTCTTAGGTTATATTTGCACAGCATTCTTCTATCTTTGGGACAGAAATTGGTTGACAGGTTGGCTCACTAGCAAATATCAGTCTTTTTTTTTTTTTTTTTTTGCGGAACTGGAGATTGAACTCAGGCCCTTGTGCTTGCCAGGGAAGCGCTTATTCCACTGAGCGGTCTCCCTGGCCCCAATATCAGTCTTTTAATTTAGTGCTCTCTCCTTGTTTCCTATTCTCTTATTTTGCTTGTTATTTATATTTGGGATCCTCAGTCTTGGTTTTGAAAGTACTCTAGGAGTATATGGCTGCTGTCCTACTTTTCTCATTGCTGAGACAAAATACCCAACACACACAAATTAAAGGAGGAAAGGTGGGGCCGGGAAGATGGCTCAGTGGAATAAGCGCTTCCCTGGCAAGCGCAAGGGCCTGAGTTCAATCCTCTGTTCCAGAAAAAAAAAAAAGGAGGAAAGGTGTGTCTCAGCTGGCTTGAAGAGGTTTCAATCCATAGTCAGCTGGCTCCAGGGCAGGGCAGCATGGCAGAAAGGAATGGCAGAGGAGAAACAGCCCAGGGCAGGCAGGGGGCAGTGAGCAGCAAGCCTCCTTTCCTTTTGGTTGGCACCACCCACACCTAGGGTGGGTTTTCCCATTATCTATACCCAGAACTGTGATAGGCCAATCAGTGGGCTAACCCAGTAGCACACACCTATGATCCAGCCACCCCCCACCAAACCCCAGCCATGAGCACATGAGGCTTTGGGGGCACATCTAGATGCAAGCTTTCACACAGTCCTACCTGGAATGTTAATGGCTTCTCTTTTTGATGTATATGGGGGTTGAAACAGGGTCTCACACTGTAGAGAAGGCTGGCCTTGAACTCATTATGTAGTCCAGTAGTTCTTTCTTCAATAGTTAAGATATAAAAGCAAATTATGACCACCTTCACCTTATTATGATGGTGATCATCAAAAACATCAAGTAGAAGTGGTGAGAGTAATGGAGAAATTGGCCTCCTAAGTGCTAGGATTATAGGTGCACGCCACCACACCCAACCTCCGTTGCTGTCTCAATGCGCCCTGTGAGCAGAGCTGGTCCATAATGCTGGAGGTCAAACTCCATTGCCTGCATCTGCCTAAGCAGGTGCTTTAGTCCACTGAGCTATCTGGCCACCCCCCACTCTGCCTTTTTTTTTTTAAAGCAACTCTCCTAGGGCTGGCCATATAGCTCAGCAGACTGAAGCACCTGCTTAGCACAACATAGTGGCCAGGGTTCAATCCCTGGCAAGGCCAGCATGCCGTGCTGGCCCTGTCCCCTGGAGTCCACTGAGATGGCAATGGAGACTGGGTGTGGTAGCACACCTGTAATCCCAGCACTTGGGAGGCTGAAAACAGGAGAATCACTGTGAGTCCACTCTACACATAGTGAGACCCTGCAGACCCTGTCCTAAATACAGGAAAAAAACAACTCTGCTGAATAAGTGATGTTGTGCACTTCCATTCAAAATGACATTAGCTACTATTGCCTGAAACCAATCCAATAATTTGTTCCTTTTCTCTTTTGGTGAACTGGGGATTGAATTCAGGCCTTTGTGCTTACCACAGAAGTGCTTATTCCACTGAGCCATCTCCCTATCTCTAATAATTTGTTCCTGTGTGCATGTATTTTATCACTTCAATGCAACACATCCAAAACTTCTCTGCCCTTTTTTCTACTTCCTTCCCTCATATCTTTTTTTTTTTTCTGAGACAGTCTCATTGTGTTGCCCAGGCTGACTCTGAACTCACGGCCTCAAAGAACCCTCTTGCCTCAGCTTCCTGAGTAACTGAGACTACAAGTGTGCCAGTCTTATCTGAGTGGAGAACAGTGCTTAGAGAGCTGGTCTCTGCTGCCTGAATATTTTCTTCTCCATTGCTGTATGTCCCCACTCTGGTCCTGCTCATCCTCCACATTGTCATCTGAACACTAGGTCTGAAATGTTGCTGCCTTACAGACCATAGCTCTCCACTGCATTTAGCATGTGCACCCTTACCCCTCCTCCTGCCTCAGCTCTCCCCAGACACCCCGGGCTTGAGGAAGTTGTAAATTGTTCTGTGGGCTGAAAGCACTGCA
>PVKA01015744.1:24790-49433 GCA_004027165.1 Ctenomys sociabilis | reverse complement strand
CATCTTTAAAAACTAAACAGGCATTTCAGACAACACATTCTTGGCAATGGGCTCTGGACAACATTTATTAAACAAGGTAGGTAAAGTTCTCACTTTGCATTATAAAAAGGATAGCCAGATAGCAACTGTTACAGAAATGAAAAACGGAAAACTTTTAACAAACTGTTTAAACTGTTTTCTTAAAGAGACTTCCTCCACTGCCAGAGATCTTGAATAGCCTGGGATAGAAAAAAAGAATCTTGGTTAATAGTACATCACAGATAAACAAATTAAACCCTGTCTCTTACAACTGTCTATTTAATATTCAACCACCAAAAAGCTCATGGTAATTAACTAATTCCAAGGTAAGTTGTATTCTGACATAATTTGAATCAAGAACTTTTAAAATTTGTAGTGTCAACTGAATAGCTTGGGGATTAAGAAAAGCAAAAGGAGGACAAGCTGACCAATGCTGCCCCTGTCACATCAGCTGAGACATCGGCTACCCTAGTCAAATAAAAGATAAAACCATGCTTTGCTTTCTACTACTCTTCACACCTCTACATAGCACAATTTTTCCTAGTAACTTGTGACTTTTTGAAAAAACATTTTCTTAAATTTAATGACTGACCAAAGCCTTACAGGAAAGTCTTTTTAACTGAATATTGCACAAAAGCAAAGGCAAATTACATACATCATGACATATATTACCACTTACACTGTTAAGAGTAAAGCTTTATTTTACAGGCAGACAGGTTCAGCACCCCGAATTTGAAAACCCACATGAAGTTCGAGCAAATTTCAGATGCTGAGTTTTGGGTTTAGGAATACTCAAACTGAAATCATACAAATATTCCACTCCTATTCCCTGGTCACCCTACCTGTCACACAGTAAGATCAAGCTATAAATATCTACCATTTCACTTGTGCAGTTAAAATCATGCTTTATTTCAGAACCAGGCAGGCCAATATATGCCAGTAAACTGGGGCAGAAGGACCATAAGATTTCTGGCCTAACCTATAGTAAGTAAGACCTCACCAGAAAAACAAAACCCCAGAGCTGGGGAGATGGCTCGGTGGCATAAGCACTTCCCTGGCAAGTGCAAGGGCCTGAGTTCAATCTCCAGTTCCTCAAAAAAAAAAAAAAGAAAAAAACACCAGGCAATAAGGGTAAGAGCAAAAACCTTGGGTTCAAGTCTTACTACTACTACTACTGACCCAAGTTTTAGCATAAAATAATACTAGTACACATTTGGTCACTTAAGCTGCAGACTCACAGAATATTTAGACAGCCCATATAACTTGAGTTATTACATCTTCATTTTTTTCTTAAATTTTTATCTTCACTTTTTTTGGGCAGAATCCCATTTGTAGGCTCTGTCCTATATGTACATCAAATCTAACCACATTAGTTAGCTGCTTCTATATTTTGCTGGATATTTTCAGTGCATCAACAACTGAAAATATAAACTAGAAATAAGTACACATAGGCACTAGAAGTATAGCTCAGAAGAGCGCTTGCATGGCCTGAGTGAACCCCTGGTTCTGTCCCAAGCACTACAAACTCTCAAGTTTGTTAGTGGATGTAAGTATTACAAATGTTAATATTCAACTCAAGCTTACATAATGAATACATTTTCACTTGATTTTATTTCATTATTTTTTCTTCTGCTAATATATATATATATATGTATTTTTTTGGGGGGGGGTAGGGGGCAGAACCGGGGATTGAACTTAAGACCCTTGGGCTTGTCAGGAAGCGCTTAATAAGAGCTGAGCCGTCTCCCCAGCCCGTTTTATATTTATGGAGAAAATGTTCTTTACCAATTCCTAAAACAATACATACTACCAATTAGAGCTAAATGAAAAAGTTATCTCCTCAGTCTCTACCACCTAAATTCTTAAAAGAATATCCACATATTTATTTCAAAGTATTACTTGTGGTTAGGAATCTTTTAAAAGGTACTGATTTTTTTTTTTTTTTTTTTTGAGACAGGGTCTCACTATGCAGTTCAGGCTGGCCTTAAGCTCACTTTGTAGCTCAAGCTGGTCTCAAACTCACAACAATCCTGCTGGCCCTAAAAGGAACTGATACTAGGTGAAAAGAAATCAATTATATCATGAGCAATCTGAATTTGCTCACACCCCAGAACATTTAGTTACCTCCTGGTCAGTCATCCGGAAGCAATTCTTCACGTAATTGATGAATTTGGCTTCCACTTTGGGAAGAGAACCACCCTGTTGAGAAAAAAAATGTAAGAAAGGTAACTATAGAAATGTTTTCAGGAATGTCTTCAAAGATCTGCACACTGATGTTCTTCCCCCTTTCCCTTGCCCCTTTACCAATATCATTTTTAGGCCTGGAAATAGCTGGGTAGTACATTAGCACCACGGTCCTTCAAAGCACCTCCAGTTCGCTGAGGGTTGATCATCCCAACAAGTACTGGGGAAATTATGACATAAGCTAAACCTGACTCTTCAAGCATGCAAATAAATATGACTTGTCTACCTGTCCATATTACCCGTCAGTTCTACCATAACCCTCTTTCATCCAAAACCAAATACAGAACAGTCCCTGCTTTTGAGCACCGTGTCACAAGAAACCAAAACTGTCTTAAAAGTTATCACAAAGAACCTCAGCACCTCAGAATCAATTCAGTTCCTATAAAGGCGAATGCAGAAGGAATCAGCAGTAACTACAATTTAGCTAAATAACTTCCAACATATCCTTCAAATTATGAAACTAGGGAAACACTAGAGTAACATCAAGGCCCTAGATTGACACTGAAAATGAAAGACATTCCCATTTACTGTAAACATTAAAGTTTATATTGATCACTTCTGAAATTATCTAGTCTTTGAAACATCTCACTTATGACCTATTCTAAACTTTAATGTATTACCCGGATCCTCTCTTCCACTTTCATTAACATCATTTACAAATACCAAAGGAATTACAAAACTGTAACATCAAGGCACTTCAACTGGCCCATCACCTAGTAAATAAACCATTCCAGATTTTTCATTCTAAAATTGTCACATACACTGATTTATTCAAAAATATTTATTGAGTAGCTAGAAATACAGAAGTAATTAAAATGAGATGAGCCATATATGCACAAATAAAAGCAAATGTACGGTTCACTGAATCACAGCAGTTAAAGGAAAAAAGTGCTTTAAGAAAAAGATTCCTTCCAGCCTGGAAGAGGGTGAGTGGCAAATCTGGAAAGGGGATTGAGATTAAAATAGAAGACTTCAGTCTGGATTGTTGATGATACTCAGTATGCACTATTATTTGTCTCTCCTTTTCATTTCTCCCCATCTTTGGGCTTAATTTATCAGTAGTGCCCAGGACTGTTCAATGCGCCTGCAATTAAATCAAGGAAATAGGACCATATTAAAATGGGGGGGGGATCATTTTAGCACTGTATGCAAGGGATAAAAATATATCAGACACCTGGAAGGCTATAAAAGACAGTGTAACTAAAGAAGTACATTCTGTTACTACAATGTTCAATTTCCCAATGCACTCATTACTGCACAAAGAAATCTTCAAGGAAGGTAGCTAGCACCGACACAGTAAAAACATGGACAAAGGAGTTGGCAGTTTTTTAATGTTCCATTTATTCTCATTACCTGGGTTCTAGAAATATTCATAGCACAAGACTATCTCAAATGTGATGCAGACTTAGTCAATTCCTTCCTTGCTACCCAAGTCCACTGTCTGATGAGGTTAGCCCTGATGCCCAGGCTAAGCAGCCACACTAAGACTGCTAACCCCTTCGTCCATGTATCTACTGCTTAAAATAGAAGACTACACAAAGCTTAATTCCATGTATTGATTGGATGGAGATGATTTAATTTGCTGGAAACATCGAATCAATAGTAATTTTTTTAAAACTTTGCAGGTCATCTACAGCTTTCCAACTGCTTACAGTTTTGTTATTAGTCATGTGCCCTCTGCTGGTTTTGAAGAAAGATGACACACCAGAAAAAAATGTTTTCACTAATCTCACCTTAATTTGTAAAATAAAAATGTATCATTTCACCAGTAAGGTACGAACATACCTTTTTGTAATATACCTTTTTGCAGTTAAGATTTGCTAGTTATATATTTGTTTTGGGGTTTTTTTTTTTTGCAGAACCAAGGATTGAACTCAGGCCCTCACACTTGCCAGGGAACCGCTTATTCCACTGAGCCATCTCCCCAGCCCCACTAGTTATATTTTTATAAGCCATTTCTGAAGAAATTCAGACCAGAACGGGGTAGGTAATAGTAAAAATGTGAACAGTTCATCCAAATGCATAGCTATTTTCTTGAAGATAACCATACTTACTTTTTCTATACTTGCTTGCATTTTTGCTTTAATGTCTTCTACAGAACTAGGTCCTTTTGGTGTTTTAGGAGTCTTTTCCTGTTTCTTGAAGGATTCCTGCCCCTATAATAGAAAAAGTTGAATTAAATATTTCTTAAAAACTCCTCTTAAGGGGCGACCAAATAGCTCAGCTGATTGGCACAAGGACCCGGAGCTCAATCCCCAGACCTGCCCCAGGGATGGGCTAAGAAGGCAATTGACACTGGGCATGGCCACACCCACCTGTAATCCCCACTTTTTTTTTTTTGTCTTTTTGAGACAGGGTCTCACTATGCAGTTCAGGCTGGCCTTTTAAGCTCACTTTGTAGCTCAGGCTGGTCTCAAACTCACAGCAATCCTCCTGTCTCAGCCTCCCAGTGCTGGGATTACAGGCATGTGGCACCACGCCCAGTTTATAATCCCATTCTTGGGAGGCTGTAAACAGGCAAATCACTAGAAGTCTGATCTAGTACTGAGACCCTAAACACCCTGTAAACCCTTCCCTAAAATACAAAAAAAAAAAAAAAAAAAAACAAGAAAAGCACCTCATCTTGCCAGGTGTGATGGCACATGCCTATAATCCCAGAATGGAAAAGACTCAACACCATCCTCTGGGAGGCTGAGGCAGGAAGTCTGTGGGTTTGAGAACAGCCTGGGCTAAAAGTTTGCTCAAGAGGCCAGGCTGAACTGACCATGTTGTGAAGATTTAAAAACAAAAAACAAAACAAAAAAAAAAAAAAAAACCCTCATCTTACACCTTGATAACCTGAATTTTTCTTACAATTTTCAAGTAAAACTAAGTATACAATCAGAAATTTTACTATAAATAAACCCATTCACAACAATTATTTGGCCCTTAAAATCATTTAAGAAACAAATTACTAATAAACTCAAGCCTGAGCACAGAATCCATGGAAGATGATATACTCCACAGGTAAGAGTGTAAGCAGTGGCATTTTCTTAAGCATCATAGCAGTATATAGCCAGGGAATCTCTGCTCCATGCAGGTAAGTAAAGCTGCCTCTCTCCTTTTGGTACAGTACTGGGGATTGAACTCAGGACACTGTGCTTGTCAGGCTGGGTCTCTACTGAACTATCTATCTCCCCAGCCCCTGAAAACTATTTTTATAATAAAAACCTTCACTACTTTTCTTACTGTAATGTCAGCAGCCTTTATGTCAAGTTTATGTATATTCACAACAAGCACATTTTAGACCTTAAGATACCTGTTGTAAGAGCTCTCTAGACTATTAAATTTCAAGACAATACAGCAGAATTTTCAGTTTTTATATCTTTTAATGTGTATGTGGCCACTTACTTTTGATCTTGGAGTTGATGGTTTTGAGTCTTTTCCATTCTGGTTTGATTTTTGTGCATTTTTGGCTGGAGTATCTCGTATTGACTGCAATGAGAAGTCGTAAGTGTATACCCACAAACAAGGTATGTTCAGTTCAAATGTTTCCCCAAAACATTTTAAAACCCCAAGTTCTCAGGAAAGTCCTAACTTAGAACTAATTTTGCAGTATGATATCCTCAACGCTTGCCAGCCAGGCACTGTGCTACTGAGCTGTATCGCTGGCCTTGATAATCTAAATAGTACTATTTTACTCACTTTCTTCACTGGAGCTTTCTCTTCAGTTTCATCATCATCAAAATCTTCATCGTCATCACTAAAAACAAAGATACACAGAATGTCCCAAATTTTGAGATTTGCCCAACTCAAGGATAGAAGCAGTACCACCACTCATGTTAATTAACTACCACACTTCACAACAGCAAGGAAGTGAAAACAGGCAACACGAACAAACTTCCTTTTCATGATATGAAATACACTAATCAAAGGGTAAAAAGTATGGTCTTACTTCTAAGGTATGTAACAGTAAGAACTCAAAAAGTATAACTGCAACTGCCAAGGCCTGGAAAATGTCAAGTCTGCCAAAAAAGGTAGCCACACTGCAAACCAGTGGACTTGACCAGGCAGGCATCTTTTTCTGACACCAGATGTATTAACACAAAAGTGAGCCTCATAAAAATTAACTGTGTGCTGACCACCATCGAGAGCAACAAACCACAGAATGAGACAAAATGTCCCTTGTTTAGTAAGATGCCCATTACAGCAGGTAATTCGTACATCTCACAAGCACCCCTACCCAAAGTTCAAATGGACAAAGGATCTCACAGGATCTTCTTTAAAAAGGCAGATGTCTAAGCTGACCATCAAATCAAGCACTAAAGGTCCTGAATTCAATCCCCAGTACAGCACAAAAAATTAAGGAAATAGTGTGCCCACATATGATTAGAATGCTATTACACAAAAACATTGAGATACTATGGACACATCAAAATCCTCATTCACTACTGGTACATGTACACTCAAAATGGTATAGCCACTTTTGGAGAACAAGCTCAAGTTGCTAACAAATAGAACCTGGAGTTGCTATAGTAATTCTGCTGCGATTAGGTACTCAGAGGAAAACATGTCTACAAATCCTCAGACTGGTAGCAGCCATTATGAGTACTTCATGCTGAGTATCTAAAACAAGCCAACCTATAAAGTTCGTAAATGGCTAAAAATACTTCACCTCAGTATTTCTGAGATGAGGAAATGTTCAGGCTATACAACTGTGAATACACTAAAGCCAAGGAATGATATACTTTACACAGCCAAGTATCTGGGAAAGGAGAAAATCAGAATTACTGAATGGGAAAGGAGTCCAAAGGTTTGAATACTAGACAAAATCCTTTCCAAACTAGTCATATACTCCAAAAACCACAGCAAGTTATGTAGTTAAAAACTTATCTCCCCAAAATACCTAACTTCCCAGTACTCAAGGAAATCCTTGTTAACAGCATCATAATGAAGCTACATACAAATATAGCACAAGATTTTTAACTTCATTTTGCTACTGTAAAACTGGCCAGAGAATCCAGTCACTTATAGGAACTGCCTCTATGTTAGAAATTAAGAGCATTCATTTTCTATAAAATATCTGAGCCAATGGCTACATCCTCTACAATATTTCTAAATTTTTAAATTAAAAAGAACATTTAAGCCCACATACAACAGTGTATTCTACTAGCCTTGCAAAAAAAAAAAATTCTAAGGAATATGTTCCTACATAAAGATGCCCTAAGGTGCCTGACTTGTGAAACTTGGTTTGGACCTTAAATCATCTGCAGCTATGTTTTTCTCATTATACCCAATTTAAAGACATGGAGCCACTAACAATGATAAAACTGTCATCAGAGATGACAAACGTGAGAGAAAAGTGAGAAGCTATTAAAAGTTACTAATATTGTATGACCAATAATGTAACTTTATTCTATTGTGTAACTCTTACTACCACCAGCCCTGACCTAGTTATCTCCAACAGTTTCCACTTAGCCAGAAAAATCCAACATCGTTTTAGAACCTCATTTTGTGGTTGAAGTCAACCCCATGTCAGTATCTTTACTTAAAAGATTAATGTAAAAGTATCCAATACATTTTCACTACACAGAAACGCTGGGCAGTTCCAGGCCCGCACATTCGCCTGGCCCAACCATGCCTGCCCAACACTCACTCATCATCCTCCTCCTCCTCGTCCTCATCATCCTCCTCGTCTTCATCAGCAGCGAGTTTTACTTTTTTCTTAAAAGAAAAAGCAGTCATGAACAAGATGCAGTGCTTATCATCAAGCCAAAAGCTAGGATATATGATGTATAGGAAAATCATCTGTTACCTGTGGAACCTTGCTGCCACCTCCAGGGGCAGATCGCTTTCCAGATATACTCAGAAGTTTTACATCTTCTTCCTCTTCCTCTTCCGACTCTGCATCTTCTTCCACAGCTAAAACAGAGACAAAATGAAAAATCCAAAAACACTAATAATATTTAGTACTAACTACTTAGAAATCATTTAAAGAACAAAAACAGAATAGGATATTTCCTGAACATTTTCATTTGTTGAAAATGTTTCTTTGGAGCTAATCCTTTTTGCTAGACTTTGAAAGTAAAACCAAGCCTTTATACATGTTTACTAAATTACCAATTAAATTAATAGCAATGCTAAAACCAAGCATGCTTTGCCAAGTCCAAACTGAAACAATTTTACTAAAGAGGAAAACCAGCTTAACATAGCATATAAAAATAACACACCTACTAAATGCTGTCCACTAATATGCACAGGCCCTGAACCACACTTCAACCTTAAGACAACAGGTGGTGTAATTTCAAAGCCCCCAAGGGAAACCTGAAAGAAAATGTACAACACATATTACAGGCAAACCCCACAAAAATCAAACCAGTAAGCCTATTTTTCCTACTCTAAGTATCAAAAATCCCAATAACACAAGACGTAGCTGTGACTGCAACAAAGCAGCAAAATAAAATACCCTTTTTATTTCCTTGAAATCATCTAAATGACACTCATCTTAAAAAGATCTAAACCCACACATAAAATCCCAAGTTCATGTGTACTTACCGTTGGCTGTACAGACATTTTCAAAGTTGCCAGTGTTACTTTAATTGGACTGCCTTCATAATTCATAGCCTCTGCTTCAACAATGTGCAATTCATCCTTTGCACCAGCCCCTAAGCTGACCTGTGCATGCAAACAGGTATAGAGGGATATATTCAATACGTAGTTACAAAATATAGTAACCCCACAATTCAAAGACGCAAAATGTTAAGCTACATGAATAGGAACTAAAAGGCTGATATTTAGAAAAAATTATTTTCTGAAGGGTATTTTAGTTTATTACCGTTCTTAATGACAACTGGTGCTCATTTTCATCGTTATCCACCTTAAAGTGGTAATCTTTGTCGGCCTTTAGTTCACAACCTACAAAGAAAAAGCAAATTGTAAAACAATTACTACCTAGACTCAAAAGACTTAGTAAATATAAGGTAAAGAAGGTAACCTGTGAAATAGTTTTCCACTACTCTGCCAGAGAGCAATACAGAATTATTTTTCCTGGATTCTTAAAACATGAATGAATACACCAGGTAATACTCATTTTAAAAAAAAAGCTTTTAGACATTCTTTTTTCACTATTTCAATCCCAACTACAACGAAAAGGCAACTACCTACCAACCTACAGACAAACACGCTCAAGGATTTAGTGACAACTGGTCCAAGACCTTCCAATACAAAAGATTAGGCTGCTGGGCGTGGTGGCGCATGCCTGTAATCCCAGCACTAGGGAGGCTGAGGCAGGAGGATTGTTATGAGATCGAGATCAGCCTGAGCTACAAAATGAGCTTAAGGCCAACCTGAACTGCATAATGAGACCTTGTCTCAAAAAGACTGGAGGAAAAAAAAAAAAAAAAAAAAAAAAAGATTAGGCTAACAAAACTTTTAATCTACCCAAAACGGATAGATTAAAAGTGAAGCGCTGCTCTGCTCTTATTCCATGAAAGGCAAAATTGTCCTAAATATTAGCAGAGCAAAAAGTTACCTTCACATGGTTCCATATAATAGGCATCTGAAAGTCACCCCTACATATTGTACTCAACTGTCATTGGTCAATTTAACAAATCTCTGCATGCCTAAGCAACAAGATGAAACTGGGGCCAGGATTTGCACGTCTAACTCCAGCACAAAGAGGCTTACACCATCAAATTTATTGTGGCTGAAAACCCAAGGACTCTCCTAAAAACGCATATGACAGAGCAGTAATGGGAATAAGAAGGGGGTAGCCTGATGTTAAAATCCACCTGCATAATGTTTTCCTTAAACTTCTGCACTCCATGCATCACAATAGGTAGCCTCCATCTTCTTCCCCCCCAAAATACAAAACCTCACTTCTACATATAGAGAACTGACCGTACTCAAGACCTTAGCTCAGATACTTTTGTATTTTTGTACTTTGTACATTTGGGAAGACATCTGAACGGTACAATCATCTGCAATGTAGGGAAACTTCTATCCACAGCAGTGAGACACAAGAAGTACTCCGAAGATGCGAAATGCCAACAGTAGATAATGGAAACACGAACAAAGACCTCTAGAATCCTGGCAAAACCATCCAGCTCACCCCAGAGTGCTCGCCCAACAGTTCTCAACTAAACCACAGAACCCCAGGTTTCAGGGGTGACAACACACCAGCAAGCCCCGGATGTGAATGGAACCCACACCCCCGCCCTCCCCCAACCACGTGGCAACCACGTGCTCCCAGCAGTAGCCGCCTGGGCCTCCGCACGCCCAGTTCCACCTCCCCTCCCCCTATAAGTGGCCGAAGCAACCGAAGGGTACTACTTCTGTCTCCAAGTTCCAGACAGTCAGGTCTACAGAACGCCAGGCTCTCTCTACCCCTTCCTACAGCAACCTCACAAAACTAGCTGCACCACCACCTGGGACCCAGCAGTAAAGATACCGAGCTGTTGTACCAGATCCCTACTATCCTCCACACCTAAAGAGACCCCGGGATCTACCTATCTATCCAGTCAGAAAAAGGCGGCCCTTCAGCCAGCCGGCTTTCTGCGCCGCACGTCCTAGGCCACGGCCCGCTCACGCCTCAGGCTTCAGGCCACCGCTTCTCCCTCCAGAACTCGGGCCGCTCCATCCTCCTCCGCCAGCCTCCTTCGCTCTCTCCCGGCCCGAGCCTCCGTCCGAGTCCCGCCCCCTCCCCCCAAGCTCCGGGCCCTGCTCGGCCTCGCTCCGACGTTTTCCCCGAGGCAGTTACCGAAGAGATAGTTCTGGGGCCTCAGGGGGCTCATGTCCATATCCATCGAATCTTCCATGGAGTGGGGGCGCGCACTTAGGTGGGAGAGAAGGCGGACGGAAGTGAATGAGTGCTGCTCCACAGAACAGACGCGCAGGACGGAATCACGCCAGGGAAAGGACGCGGGCTCCTCGCGCTCATATATACTCTCTTCAAATCTCGCGAGAGTTTACCAACTCTCATCGCATCGCGCCTGCTCTGGATCCCACCCCCTCCTCACGGTCACTGTGTCGCGCAAGCGCTCTTAGACTTCTCCCCTGCTTCCTCGCCCCCCTACCTCTCCCAGGTACTTCGCGGGCTCCTTTAGAGCAAGCGCATTCGTACTCTGGCCCCACCCCTCCGCCCCCGTCCCCTTTGCGCATGCTTCCCCTCCCCACCTCCTAGCGCGCGCTCGCCCCCACCAGCCCTTCCACGTCCTCTCCAGCTGAGACGCGCCGGCTCCACGCTGGCGCCGCGCCGAGGTTCTGCGCAGCCCACCCTGCAAAATGGCGGCTGTCAGCCTTTAACCTCGGAGCACCCGCGGGTGAAAGGCGAGCCGCGGGCTAGTTCACCTTTCCGCACCTTCTTGTGCTCCGCGAGCTGGCGGACGCGCACCGCCCCCTTAAGGTTCCGTCTTGCCCGAAGGCCTGGTTTCCCCGAACCGGTGCTGGAGGCCGTGGACCGCAGGCTGTCCTTTGTTGAGTAGTGAAGGTGGAGCTACTGGCCCGACTTAGCTATGCTTTTCTAGCTCTAGCCTTCCTGAGGAAGCGCGTGCACAACCAAAGTTCTCGCTCTTACGTCATTGGGGACCAAAAGGGACTGACGGACAGTCTCCAAAGAGCAGGATAACATCCTAAATTTTGTTGAAGATGGAGCATCTCAGTTGTTTATCGTTCCTGAACCTATATATGCCTTGTGAGAAATACATAGGCCTTACGTTGAATATTCCCTGTCTTTTAAAAGTCAGAATGACCCTGAAAGGTAAATACATTGAATCGATTCAGGACAGTCCGTCATGGAAGTACAGTTGGAGGCACGAAAAAGGACTTGCAGAACCATTTCAGAGCAGGTCAAGAAGCTGTAAAATGTATGAAAGAAAGGGACGTATTTTCAGGGCGATTACTGGCAATCTTTAATTATAATTTTTAAAAATTTAAGTATTTGCCGAGGCTGGTCAAATAGCTTAGCGGATTAAAGCGCCTGCGAGCAGGCACAGGGATCAGGGGTTCATTCCCCGGGGCCTGCCAGGCAGACACCGCCCCCCGCCGCGAGCTGAGACAGCGATTGAGAGTGGGCATGGTGGCTTCGCCTGTAATCCCAGCTCTCGAGAGGCTGTAAACAGGCAGATCACTAGGATCCTGATCGACTCTGAACACCCCATAGGCCGTCCCCTAAAATACAAAAAAAAAAAATATTTGCCATATTTTTCCATCATACTACGTACGTATTATTCACCTATTCTTCACTTACTGTGATTTATTTTTCCAAGACATAATACACAGAGGCTTACAGTTTTGTTTTGTTTTTTTACTTGTATGTTATTCCATTAGGTACACAGGTATACTATTTCTTACCTCCTGGTGTTTTGTTTGTCTTTTTTTTTTTTTTTTAATTTTAGGAAAGGGTCTACAAGATGTTCAGGGTCTCACTACTAGATAGGACTTGTAGTGATCCACCTGTTTAGAGCCTCACAAGAGCTAGGATTACGGGCCTACGCCACCACGCCTGGTCTCAATCGCCTGTCTCAGCACACCCGGGTCGGGGCAGCCCAGCAGGCCCTAGGATCAAACCCCTGGCCCCTGTGCCTGCCTGCAGTTTAATCCGCTGTACTATTCCCCAGCCAAATGGTTTTATTTTATTTTTATTTTATTTTATTTTATTGGCAGAACCGGGGATTGAACTCAGGCCCTTGCGCTTTGACAGGCAAACGCTTATACTATTGAGCTATTTAAATGAAGGGTATACACATTTTATGCGGAAATGATTACATCTGAACAAAAATAAAATCCTATGTTAAATACCGATCTTCAATTACCATACTGTCGTTATCAATACTTTGTCTCGTGTATCTCCTGCCCTCCCACAATTGTTGCTGTGTTGGGGTAGGGATTGATAAATGTTTTCAGGTGATTGGTGCAGCAGAGAAACAGGCAAAAGGAAAAAGGGAAAGAGGCTTTATTTTCTTTGAAGACATGGGAGAGAATGTAGGGAAGGATGAGGAATTTTTTCTCTCCATTGGAACAAGGGGAGGCTGAGGCTTTTGTGGCCCTTTGCCAGGGATGGAGTTTGGAGGAGATGTTTACATACTCCTGAGTGTTGATTGGGGGTCTTCCCTCAGGTGGCAGGAAGGGTGAAAGTAAATTATGCCTTGGGCTAAGTTGGAGAAGAAGGGAGAGGTGGTCCTAGTGATACAGGGAGAAAAACTGATCTTGGGTGGGTGACCTCCAAATGATACAGGGAAACTCCAAATGACATAGGGAAAAATGATCTCCCGACCTGAGCTGCACAAGTTCCTGACCTGGACGAGTTCATGTTCTCTAAAACCAAAGAATGAATTTTAGGAACAAATGGAGATTATGAGCAGGATATATTTATTCAGGGGCAACCCCCTCGTGCCCCCCTTCTGTCCGTCTCTGACAGAAGTTTTTCTATCCAATAAAGTTTTTTCTCAACCTCTGTTAAAAAAATAAAAAAGAATATATTTATTTAGGGAAAGAAAGCTCCTGTCTGAGAGAGAGACCAGAGAGAGGCCTGAGCAGGTAGTTCCCAGGGAAGCTGTCTCTTCCAGGGACTTTTATAGTGTAAAACCATGCAAGGCTAAAGTGGAGAGAATGGGAACTCACTTAGGTGGATGCGGGTTGGAACAAAACTATGGTCAACCAATGGGATTACAAGCACCATTGCTCAGGTAAAATTGATTAGGCCTAGGACCAAATGGGTAATGAGTCACATAGCAAGCGGACATGAATGTAAAACAGGACCTTATCTGGTGGCCTTCAGACAGTGATTCTTCCTGAGTAATGCTCAATTCTGGATGCCAGTCTTTGGGAGGTTGGCATTGGTTTGGTCTTTAGATCTGGCTCACAGCAGGAGCATCCAACCCTCCCACAGTTGTAAGGGGTCTGGTCTTTGTTATCTTCTAGGGCCTGACCCTGTCTGACTGCCTATGGTATTTCTATCTAACTTGCTGCCTGCAACACTGGGAGCATAGGCCTTTCTTTTAAGGGCATTGGCCCTATTGGATGACCACCACAATGATTTTAGCAATTCACACTAGGGCCAGAACCTATCAGGGATGAGTCTGGAACTAATGTGTGTGTAGTAAGAAACAACTGTGCCTCTTTATTTCATAATACATCACTACAAAGAAATATATGAGGACATGGCCATGTTAGTGATTAATATCCGTTCTACTGTATTCATAGTTCAAAAGATTATACATCATAAATATATACATTTTTGTCAATTAAAAATCAAGCAGGCAAGTATTTCCTCTCAGAAGCTGGTAGAGCATGGTTGTAACCCCAGAACTCAAAAGGCTGAGGCAGGATGATCCCTGTGATTTGAAGGCCAACCTAGACTACAAAGTGAGTTCAAGGCAACCCTGAACTGAACAGAAACACTATCTCAAAAGATAAAAAGAAAAAAGCTGGTCTGCATATTTGCACGTGTTCATATGTAGATGCATGCTTGACTTCTCTTAGATACATATGGAGGAGGGAAAGTCTAGGTCACCTGGGAGATCTATGTTTAACTTTAAGAAACTACTGAACTAAAGTTATGCCCCTTACCATTGCTACCAGCAGTGTGTAAGAACTGAAGATCTCACTCATCCCCAATATTTCATTTGAATTTAGACATTCTTGAGCCAGGGAAATGGCTCAATGGAGTAAGTGCTTCCCTGGCAAGCACAGGGCCTGAGTTCAATCCCAGGTTTCATCAAAAAATAAATAAAATAAATAAATAAAGACATTCTCATAAGTATGTAGTGTTGTTTTCATTTGCATGTGTTGAGTGACCAGTGATGCTGAACATTTTTTTGTATGTTGACAGTTTCTACTTAATCTGAGAAATGTCTGTTAAGGCCCAATTTTGGATCAGGTCTTTAAATTTGGGGGATATGATTTCTTTGAATATTAAGGTAATATTTTGCTTCCAGAAATTATTTTATGAGTATAGTTCTCCTTTGAATTTCATTAAAGAGTCTGAGGAGTATTGGCATTTAATCTCTAAATTTCTTACAGAATTTAGCAGTGAATCTAGTAGCACCTGAGCTTTTATTTCTATTTTTTCAGATTACATTTCCAGTTTCATTGACTGATAGTAGATTACTCAGAATTTTTATATCTTCTTGATTCAGCTTTGGATATACGTCCTTTTGTGTGTGTGTTTTCCACCTTATTTGAGTGCAGGTTCCTGAAGTAGGTATTGATGGTTTTCTTGATTTCTCTAGGATCTATTGTGGTCTCATCCTTTTCATTTTTTTAATGTGTTTGGTACAGGGTCTCCCTACACAGCTCAGACTTTTAATAATCCTCCTGTTTTCAGCCTCCCTGGTGCTGGCATTTCAGGCCACCGTTCCTGGACTCAATGGCTGGCTCAGGTCACCCAAGGGCAGGGCCAACATGGCATGTAGTGCAGCAGGGCATCAATTCCCAGTCCCTACACATGGCTAAGCAGGTGCTTCGTCTGCTGAGCTGTCTCAATGGCCTTTCATTCTTTTTTCTTTTTTAGAATAATAAACACCTTTATTATATGAGTTAAACCAGGAGGGGAGGTCTATTTGCCTTTCTGGGCCTTGATTTTCCTCAGATAGAATGCCAGCTCTTTGCCCTCTAGCACATAGCTATCTGCTTGACCACAGTGGCCTGGTCTTGATGCAGTGCAGGCTGCAAAAGAATATATGGTTCTTACTATAAAAGACAGATTCCACCCAACTGTTTTCTTGTTAAAAAAACAAACAAACCCACATTGATTCTGGTACCCTGGAGGCAGGCATGAAGCCCTTGTCATCTCAGATATACTTTGTCACCACTGGAGGCCCTTCATTAATTGCATAGATTTGAGCTTTTTTTGGGTAAGATTGGCTAGATGTTTGTTGATTTTATTTAATTCTCCAGAGAACCAACTCTTCATTGATTCATTGTATTTTTTATTTTTAGTCTCAATTGAATTAATTTCTGCTTTGATCTGTATAATTAGGCTTGGGGGGGGCAGCTTTTCTTGTTCTTCTTTTTTTATAAGCTTGAGGTTCAACATTAACTTATTTGAGCTCACTCTTTTCCTGATGTGAGAATTCACTGCTATACATTTCCTTCATAGGACTGTTTTTATTGTATTCCCAGTCTAGGAAACTTACTGAACCAGAACAAGATAAGCCCAAAATTCATATGAGGGAGGAAATTATACAGGCAAAGTAGAAATTAATGCAATTGAAATAAGAAAATAATACAATAAATTAATTAGTTTGTTTTTTGAAAGATCAAATAAAACTGACAGAAGAAATAATCAAATATATATACATCAAATACTGATTCATAAAAACTTTGTTTTTATGATGTATCAGCATTACCATTTACTTGTAGATGCTCTCTAATTTCTTCTTTTAATTTTTTTTTTCACTGAGCCATCTCCCCAGCCCTAATTTCTTCTTTAATTTCATCTGTGACACATTGCTTATTCAGCAGGGTATTATTTGATTTTTATGTGTTTATGTAGGTTTTATGGGGTTTTTTGCCATTGATTCCCAATTTCATTGTATTATGCTATAATAATATGCATAAGGTAATTTCAGTTCCTTTTTATTTACAAAAGCATGTTTTATTAGCTAGCTTGTGGTCTGTTTTAGAGAACCTCCCAAGCACATCTGAGAAGAATGTATATTTTGATGTTATTGGGTGAAATACTCTGTAGACATCTTAGGAGTAAGTTCATTTGTTAACAGGTTTGGTTCATTTCTGGCATTTCTGTTAATTATTTTTTGTTTAGTAGTCTGTTTGTAGGGCCAGGGAGATGGCTCAGTGGAATAAGTGCTTCCCTGGAAAGCACAAGGGCCTGAGTTCAATCCCTGGTTCTGCAAAAAAAAAAAAGTAGTCTCTTTGTGATAGTGGATTATTAAAGTGTTGGTGCTTATTTGATTTTTCACATGTTAATATTTGTTTTAATAGTTGAGTATGCCAGTATTTGATGCATGTGTGTGTGCACTACACAGATCAGACTCTAGTGTTTGGCCTGTTTTCAGCCTCCCAAGTGCTAGGATTACAGGCACCTGCCAACACACCCAGTCTCAACTGCAGTCTCAGTGTGCCTCATGGGTGGGGTTGGCACAGCAGGCCAGGGATTGAACCCTGGCTGCTGCACTCTGCCTAAGCAGGTGCTTTAGCCTGCTGAGCTGTCAAGTCAGCCTCTATATTTATGATTTTTATCTCTTCTTTTGTCAGTTTTATTCAGTCTTTCAAAGAACAAACTCTTCATTGATTTATTGTGTTTTCTTATTTCAGTTACATTAGTTTCCGCTTTGACCTGTATAATTTCCACCCTCATATGAACTTCGCGCTTATCTTGTTCTTGTTCAGTAAGCTTCCTAGACTGGGCTTGAACTTGTGCTCCTCCTCCTCCTCCTCCAAGAGTGCTGGAATTTCAGGTGTGTGTCACTGTATCTGGCTCCTTCATGCTTTTTGTATCTGGTGATTTACATTGTTTATGGGATTATAGACATATAGTTGCCATCAAATTAGGGAATTTTAAGCTACTGTTGCTCTTCTCCTTTGTCACATCTTCTAAAGCATACCTTTCTTTGTTTTTGTTTTTCTAGCTATTTTGCCCAAGCTGACCCAAATTGCTAAGCTCAAATGGCCCTCCAGCCTCCCTGAGTAGCTGGGACTACAGGTCCTGATTCCTGAGGTATTTTAGCTATGCAGATATTAGTCTATTTGAGTCGTCACATAGTTTGCTGTTCTTCTGTTCATTTTCTTTTCAGTCTTTTTTTCTTAATATCTTATTTTTTATAACTTCTATTACTATATCTTTAATTTTTTGACTATTATCTAATTGTCTCTTAACCCTCTACTGGACTCTTATTAGTTTTTAATCTTTAGAAGTTCTATTTTGGGGCCAGTGGGATGGCTCAGTAGAATAATCATTTCCCTGGCAAGCGCAAGGGCCTGGATTCAATCCCTGGTTCCACCAAAAAAAAGAAGTTCTATTTTGATCTTTTTACATCATTGCTGTTTTCCATGCTCTTCTCAGGCTTTTCACTCTACTTTTCTTCCATACTTTTAAGCTAACATTTGTGTTATTTCTGAATTCATATTTTGTTTTGATAGTGCTGGGGATAAACCCATGGCCTCACACAGCTCAGCAAGGACTGTGCCACTGAGCTGTGCTCCCAGCCTCTGAGTGCATGTTCATTGACTGATAGTTGTGCTCATGTGTATCATATTTTCTTTCTTTCTTTCTTTCTTTCTTTCTTTTTTTTCTTTTTCTTTTTTTTTGTCTTTTTGAGACAGGGTCTCACTATGCAGTTCAGGCTGGCCTTAAGCTCACTTTGTAGCTCAGGCTGGTCTCAAACTCACAACAATCCTCCTGCCTCAGCCTCCCGAGTGCTGGGATTACAGGCCTGCGCCACATATTTTCTTTCTTTTCCCTAAATTATGGGCATAAGTTTAATTACTTGAGATCAGCAGATAGAAAATCTAGTAATTAATGGAAGCAAAGTTTATAAACTTGACAAGAGAGGCAAACCCTTTTAGACCAGTTTAAATTTAGACACTAACCATGTTGACCTGTATTTTAATACTGAAAAGCAAACATTTTGCCACAAAGATAATCAATGTGCTAAAACTGATTCCAGAGTTTTCAAGTTCCTTTTTTTTTTTAAAATGTATTTGGAGCCGGGCGTGGTGGTGCATGCCTGTAATCCCAGCACTCGGGAGGCTGAGGCAGGAGGATTGTTGTGAGTTCGAGACCAGCCTGAGCTACAAAGTGAGCTTAAGGACAGCCTGAACTGCATAGCGAGACCCTGTCTCAAAAAGACAAAAAAAATAAATAAATAAATAAAAATAAATAAAATAAAAAAATAAAATGTATTTGGTACAGGGTCTCACTGCGTAGCTCAGACTAATAGTGATCCACCTATTTTCAGCCTTCCCAGCACTGGAATTGCAGGCCTGCACCACCATGCTTGGTCTTCAAGTTACTTTTAAATATGCTTTAATTTGTGCATATATGTGCTGCGCATGTGTGTATGTGTGTGTATGTTGTGTGTACCAGACACTGAATTACCTAGGGCCTTCACACCAAGAACCCTATCAAATTCTGTTTTAAAAAAATTAACGTTGAGACAGGGTCTTGCTCTTGATTAGTCACTAAGTTGTTGAGCCCACTAAGACTGGATTCAGACTTGAGATCATCCTATCTCTGTCCCCTAGAGTACTGGAATTATGAACAGCCATGTAGCACCACACCTAGTTTTCTTATCTCTTTAGATGTCCAGTTTTCCTTGGTGAATCTGTCCAAAATCCTAAATTTGATTTTAGAACATTGTTTATATTATCACAATGGCCTGATTCAAGATAAGATTCCTTAAGTCATAAGGTATATCTTCCCTTTGAAGTGTGGAAATATCTGCATTAAGTCGTTGTTCCCAAAGGTTTAGTGGAAAGTGGCTGAGAGTGTGATTTGGTGATAGAATGTAGGAGAGGCATTAGGTTTTTTCCATAGTATTGAAAAAAATAAGAGAAAAATAAAAGAAAAAGATTTTCTGAGGAAAAAAATTAAGAATTGAGGGCCAGGGAGATGGCTCAGTGGAAAAAGTGCTTCCCTGGCAAGTGCAAGGGCTTGAGTTCAATCCCTGGTTCCACCAAAAAAAAAAAAAAAAAAAAAAAGGTAAAATTAAGAATTGAACATCTGTAAATTATTTTTCACTTCTGTTATAGCCTACCAATTCAGAAGCTAACCCATAGTGGTCTATAAATGACTAAGGCTTAGTGTCTTCTTTTCAGACATAGTTGCCTACAGGTCATAAACGGCAGCTGGCTCCAGCATCTCTACTTCTCAGCTACAACTGAGACAGGTCATTCTTTTGGTTTTTTTTTTTTTTTTTTTTCATTTATGTATTTGGTACAAGATCTCACTCTGTAGCTGGGACTCATAGTGATCCATCCTCCTGTTTTCAGCCTCCCCTGCAGTGGGATTACAAGTGTGCACTACGTTACCCAGACACATTAGAAGCTTAGCACGCCCAGAGGGTGGGCTGGAATAGCATGCATGACCACGGATCAAACCCCAGTCCCTGTGCTTGCCAAAGCGGGTGCTTAGTCCACTGAGCTATCTTGACAGCCCTCAGGTCATTGTTTAATCTATACATTGTGACTAATATTAGCCTTTACAAAGGTTCTTCTTTTGTGTCTTTTTCACTAGTTTTGCTTTTTCTTCTTTTAATCCTCATTTTTTTTTTTTTTTTTTTTTTTTTTTGACTGTCCTTCAAGCTTTTATTGAAGTGCAGTGATCTGGGATGAATTTTAGATCTTGTTAAAAGCGGCCACATCCATGGACTACACATAGTCCTTGAAAGCAGTGAACTGCTCTTCTACCATATCTGTTCCAACTTTATCATCTTCAACCACACACTGTATTTGCAGCTTTTTTAATTCCACACCCTACCAGAACAAGTTTAGACGAGCCCCAGACTAAGCCATCTGCTTGAATGCTCTGGACACACTCCTCTAACTTTACCATGTCTGTTTCATCATCCCAAGGTTTCACATCTAGCAAGATGGAAGACTTGGCAACAAGTGCAGGTTTTCTGGCTTTCTTGGATTCATACTGTGCAAGCCGTTCCTCCCTTAACCTCTTTGCTTCTTCACTTTCCTCTTCATTATCAGAACCGAAGAGATCGATATCATCATCATCTTTATTGTCCACAGCTCCACTTCTCGTGGTGTCTTCCACATTGGCAGGGCCGTACTTGCCTAAAGCTTTCTTCACTCCTGGCAGGCTGGCCTGTTCCTTTTCGTAAGACTTGATGTGATTGTACCAACGCAGCACATGGCACAGGTCGGCGGGCGGGGGCAGGAGACTGCTTCAAACACAGCCACATCCGCCTGTGAGGGCACAGACCCCTCGATGTAGCTCTTGTTGGCCAGGTAATCGTTGAGCACCTGCAGGCCGGCAAGGCTCTTCAGGTCTCCGAAACCCATGGCCTCAGCTGTCTGCGGGAGCTGGGCAGCGGTGGAGTGAAGAGCGCACAAGGCCAGCGCCCAGCGCTGGGAGAAAAAAAGGCTTAATCCTCATTTAAGAGTCTCTCTTTTTTTTTTTTTTTTTTTTTTCCCAGCGGAACTGGGTATTGAACTCAGGCCCTTGTGCTTGCTGGGAAGCACTTATTCCACTGGGCCATCTCCCAGGCCCAAGAGTCTCATTCAAACCACTTTGAGAGAATACTGTGACCCAGTATCAAGTAATGTAGGTTAATATGCATTGATAGGGCTGGGGAGATGGCTCAGTGGAATAAATGCTTCCCTGGCAAGCGCAAGGGCCTGAGTTCAATCCCTGGTTCCGCAAAAAAAAAAAAAAAAAAAGAAGAAGAGGTGGAGCCTGGGCCTGAGCTTTCAAGTCAGTATATTGGCCCAAGCTGGATAACATTTAGCCGGGTGTGGTGGCACATGCCTGCAATCCCAGCACTGGGAGGCTGAGACAGGAGGATTGCTGTGAGTTTGAGACCAGCCTGAGCTACAAAGTGAGCTTAAGGCCAGCCTGAACTGCATAGCGAAACTGTCTCAAAAGCCAAAAAAAAAAATAAATAAATAAATAAAAAATAAAAAAAAAAAAATATATATATATATGCATCGATATTATTAAAGATATTTTTCGAATATATATGATCTTCAGATTTACCATCTATGTGTTTAAAACTTGCTTGAAAGTCCATACAGCAGCTGGGCGTGGTGGCACAGGCCTGTAATCCCAAAAGCACTCTGTCATGCAGAAGTGAAGTTTATATACTATACCCTTGCTCCTGTGCCTTGACTAATAAAATAGGGTAGAATGACTCTCCCCAATAAAATAAGGTAGTGTAACTCTCAAGGTACATGGATGCTCACTTTAGGAAACTCACCCACGTGCAATGAGAACCCTTAAGGACCCTGTGGTGAGGACATTTGTCTACAGTCTTGGTTAAGCCTCAGCCAAATGCCAACACTTAAGTGCCAGCCACCTGCTAAGTCACACTGCAAGTCCCTCATCTAGACCTCAGTCATTTCCCAGCTAACCCCACATGACAGAGAGATGTGCCAGTCTTGCCCTAAGATCAGATTTGTGAACAAAATTAAGTAATGTTACTTTAAGCTGCTAAATTTCTGAGTGCTAAGTTAATCATAGATAACTGACACATTCATCTGCGATCGTAAAGGATAATGAGAAAAGGTATCCTCTCAGAGGGCAAAATTATGGGCAATATACCTGATTATTCATCCAACCTAGAAAAAGAGACAACTAAGGAAACGTATCTATAGTGATTTGAAGGTGGTAACTTTATGGCCAATGGTCAGAAACTTGGAAGAAGCACAAATAGAAAACTGGTACCAGGCCAAATAGCTCAATGGATTAAAGCACCTGCTTAAGCAACCAAAGGAACTGGGGACAGATCCCAGGCATGTGGTGCCTGTCCCACCCCCGGGGCATGCTGAGATGGGGACAAGGATTGGGCGTGGTGGCACACCCCTGCAATCCCAGCACTTGAGAGGCTGAAAGCAGAAAGATCACTAGAGTCCAATCTGTGTAGTGAGACCCTGTGGACCCTGTACTATATACAGTTTAAAAAAGAAAACTGGCACCAAAGATGTTGAGAAATAGATTTGTGGACAGATCTCCAAATAAGCATGGTTATAAAAGTATTTTTATTTCATATGACTGTTCCTTAATGAGAAACCTCAACAGAATCCCCTGGGCCTGCTGAGCCAGCCCCACCCCTGGGGCATGCTGAGACTGTGATTAAGACTGGGCATAGAGGCCCTGTGTCTGTAATCCAAGCATTTGGGAGGCTGAAACACAGGAAGGATCACTATGAGTCCAATCTGTGTAATGAGACCCTGTAGACCCTGTACTAAATGCATAAAAAAAAGAGAAACCTCAACAGAAAAAAAAAAAATCTTAGTCATCATGTGGATGACATGACCTAGTCAGCAAAATTCAAAGGTTTCTTTTTCCAGTAGCCTCTTCCTTGCCCCAAAAACTCTTGGGAAAAGGTGGCCTAAGTGGCCAGAATGAGATATGTGCAAGGGCTTAGCAACACGGGCTTCCACATCCTCATTGTTGATCTCTGCTACCTGCAGCAGAGATCAGCAGTGAGCTTCCAGTGTGGCTCCATTCCTCAAGGAGATCAACTGGTCACATAGTATTAGATAATTTTTCATTGAGTCATTTTGATATTGGAAGGGATACATTTTGTTCTGATTAGAACATATGTTTCCTTTGTTTATAGATTTATCCTCCTTACTCCACAATGTTCCTGCAAAAACCACCCTCCATGGACTTGGCAGACCTTCTGATCAAGGAACTTGCTTTACAACAGATGTAGCAACAATTTCATGCCCATAGTTCCATGTTCACTATCACCTTAAGCATCTGGCTTCGCAGGATGGCAAAATGGCCTTGTGAAGATTCAGCTGCATGCCCAGCTAGATGATAAGAGCCTGCTGGACTGGGGTCATGTCCTTTATGATGCAGTATGTGCTGCAAATCAATTACCAATATGTATAAATGATTACCTGTGTTTGCCTAAGAAGGTGCTTAGTCCACTGAGCTATCTCGATGGCCCTTCATTCTTTTTTATTTTTTGTGGAACCAGGGATTCAACTCAGGACCTTGTGCTTGGCAAGCAAGAGCTTATTCTTCTGAGCTATCTCTCAGGCCCTGGCCCTTCATTCTTAATTGTATGGATTTGAGTCTTTTTTTTTATAAGATTGGCTAGGTGCTTGTTTATCAGACTGTTATTTTGGGAGATGGTGATGTATTTTTCTAATAATTTATTTGACTGTGATTACCAAAATATTATTTCACAATAAATTGTTTTCAAAATAAACTTTTGCCTTTTAAAAGTCATGACCCTATGTCAAATATTTTGAACACAGAAGAAACTACCAGCTGAAGTAGTATTTCAAATCTTTATCAGTAGCTTATGGTGTCAAAAAGACATTTACTAACTTGTCTATCAAAATGTTGGGGGAAAAGGCCAGGTATTTAAATGATATGGCTAATCAACTCTTCTGTACTGATCCTAGAAAATAACCTCCACTGTTACTTTGAATAATGGAAGAGACAGCATTCAGCCATGAACATGGGTGGTGTAGGTGGCCATGCCTTTAATGTCCAAGTCACAGTTGTGAAGTCTGGAAAGGATGAGCCTGTCCCGCAGTGTTGGAGTTCGTGGTCATATTTTCAGTGCTAATGGGCTGCACGCTGTCTGCAAGGTTTGTGCGCATGCTCAAGCAGCAAGTCTTTCAGTACACTTTGTTCCTTTGTGAGCAATTTAATTTTTGCTTCCAACTGTTCATTCTTTTTGAGCTGATTCAGTCTTTGCAGCATATCTTGCGCTTTCTGCTTGCTTTTTTTTTTTTTTTTTTGGCAGAG
>PVKA01015744.1:0-24690 GCA_004027165.1 Ctenomys sociabilis | reverse complement strand
GCTTCGTTTGCATGGAGGCAAGGCTTTGCTGCCTCCTCCAGGGCCAGCTGGCACCAGCTGAGAACCTGGTGCAAGCCGCTGATATGTGCCCGAGGAAGAATAACACTGCCTTCTTTCTGGGAGTGCTGTCTCACTTCAAGGCCCTGCTTACTTGGGCACTCTCCTTTGGCAATACAGAGGAAGTAGAAATGAGAGTACGGTGATCAGTCACTTCCATGCCACACTGTCAATAGCTCTTCACATCACCTGTGTCTCCAGCCCACCCACCTCCAGGCAAACTCTACTCTGAGCAGCCCTGCAAGGTGTGGCCTAACCTGACTCAGGTCTCCCAGCCTGCAAGCCAGCAAGGAGGAGCAATGATTATGAAACCGACAGCCTTCAGCATCCAGCTTCCAAGTCCTCCTGGGTTCTACTTTGTCCTGACTCTACCTTGCTTCACATGGACCTTTTATTCCCAGCTTCTACACATGCTCACCTACAGCAGTGTCAGCCCACCAATCAGACCCAAAACCACCCACTGGCTTCATCACCAGATGCCCATCACCATCCCTGGCTAATGATTTTTCCTCTGATCCTGTTTTCTTTCTAGACTTTCACTACCCTAGTAATCCTAGCTCTGTCCCTGACCTGGTCCTGAGAATTTCAAACACATTTATACTAAGAAATTAGTGCTTGTGTATGTAAAATTTAAATTTACCTGAGTAACCTGTGTCTTTGTTTGCTAAATCTGGCACTTCTGATTGAGGACTAACAACAGAGTGCACTAATTCTAACTGAACAGCTTGATGAATGTTTTCATAGGTTTCTACCCATGAAACTACCACTCATCTCAAGATACAGAATTCCAACATCCCACAAGGCTCTTATCTATCAAGACCTCTCAGAGATAACTGCTACTTTCATCCTGCAGCCTGGAACTTCATATAAAGGCATGCACACAATATGTATTATTTGTGTCCAGCTTCTTTAAATCAATATTAATTTTGAAATTCATCTGTTTGCCAGAGTTTGGATCTAGAATGTCTCCTGCCACATAATAAGTTTGAGGACATCCTAAACTATATAGCAAAATCCTGTCTCAAAAGTGGTGTCAAGATAAAGCAAACAAATCCATGGTTTGTGGCATTTCATATAAAAAATATAATCAGATGTACTGGTATAAACCTGTAATCCCAGCTATTCAGGAGGCTGAGGCAGGAGGATCATACGTTCAAAGCAAGCCTGAACAACTTAGCAAGACTTTATCTTAAAAGTGTGAAAAGGGCTGGGGACATAACTCAGTGCAATAGACCCAGGTTCCATCCCCTGTATCAGAAATAAACAACACAATACAACCTGAATTCTCCAATAAGTTAAAGCACAAAATAAACATAAGGCCCAAGAGATAGCTCAGTGGCATAAATGCCTGCCTGACAAGAACAAGATCCTGAGTTTGATCCCTGTGCCACTAAATAAATAAATAAATAAATAGACCCAGGGACCAGGGAGATGGCTCAGTGGAATAAGCACTTCCCTGGGAAGCTCAAGGGCCTGAGTTCAATCCCCAATTCTGCCAATAAATAAATAAAATAAATAAAGACACAAAATGGAAAGAAAGCAAAATACTGAATAAAGGAAAATTTATCATACTCCAAAACCAAATATACCAACCTTCAGATTCTGGTTCAAATAAGCTAAATGTAGAACATCTTTTAATATTGACTATTTTATGCTTCAGTTGAAGAAATTAGATTCACAATCACAAATACTATCCACAGTGCTAACCTCTCCCCTCCTCGCATGTTATGCAGAGAAAGTTAGGACACTAATATAAGAATGGTTATGTAGAGCCGGGCGTGGTGGCGCACGCCTGTAATCCCAGCACTCGGGAGGCTGAGGCAGGAGGATTGTTGTGAGTTCGAGACCAGCCTGAGCTACAAAGTGAGCTTAAGGACAGCCTGAACTGCATAGTGAGACCCTGTCTCA
Source organism: Ctenomys sociabilis (assembly GCA_004027165.1). Lineage (NCBI taxonomy): Eukaryota > Metazoa > Chordata > Mammalia > Rodentia > Ctenomyidae > Ctenomys > Ctenomys sociabilis. The sequence goes on along the minus strand of PVKA01015744.1, from coordinate 22,725 downwards.
AAAAGACAAAAAAAAAAAAAAAAAAAAAAAAAAAAAAAAAAAAAGAATGGTTATGTATTTTATCAATTGTTATTTAACTGATATGGCTTCAGCTTTATGACTGATCACATTAGAAATGGAACAATCATCATTTAGAGGTAAAAACAATGGACTTTGCTTCTTCATGAGATAATCAGATTTTTATTTGCATAAAGTACTAATCCCTTAGAACAGTAGGTTAGCTCTTATTATTATTTGGAGGGTTTACTGGCAAAGGGTTATTCAGGGATCCTGCATTACCAACAGGTGCACTGTGGCAGGTGCTTCAGACTGGCTTTTTCAGTTACACTGCTACCATTTTGTATCCCGCCTTACTGCCTGCTAAAAGCTACAAAGCAAAACACTACCCATCCCAGACTCACACAGAGCTGCAGTTTTTCAGATGACATGCTTCACATCTAGCAATGTGTTCGTATGATATTTGGAAAGTGAAAATTGGTATTAGGTTAGATGCCATAATTTTATTGATTCTTGTGCTTCTTGTTAGCAAGTGAATTCATAAAGGCATCTGGAACTTCCAGGGCATTTGTAGAAGACCCCAGGGTCCATGTGGTGAATAGGTATCCATTTGGATAGCATGGCTTCTGGATTGCGGCAGAAGTGGCCCCTGCAGTGAATTGATGCTGCAGTGTGTCTCCAGGGACCATTCCTGAGAGCTTGAACATATGCTCCAAATGAGTTCCTAATAGTTTATTACTAGTTCTTAACTAGTAGTAAATCTGTTTCCAGCTAGAATGGATTCTGTAATACACAAGGAAACACCATGAAATACAATCGGTAACACCCAGAGTTGGGGAAGAATTAAGGAAATAGACCTTTTCATACCCCACTGGCTGGAGTGCAATCAATCCAACTTCATAATAATGTTGCATATGTCTTTAAAATTCAGTTTACTACAATTTACTTCTAGAGATGTTGCCTGAGCAAATATTCAGAAATACACCCACCAAAGATTTGCTGTATGACAGTATAGGGTAGTTGTTAAAGTAATATTTCCAATTGTGATAAACATGATGTCATATTAAAGAAAGTCGTCTACATACTTAAATAGTTCAGTAGTATGGACAAAATGACATTGTGCTTCAAATATGTTTTAAAATCCGTCAGAGTCTTGGCAGGGTGGTACACACCTATTTTACCAGCACTCTAGGAGTTTGAAGCAGGAGGATCACAAGTTTGAACTCAGTCTGGCAATTAGTGATTTAGTGCGATCCTGTCTCAAAATGAAAAAGAAAGCAAAAGAAAGCTGCAGATGTTTTTCAAGTGCAAATGCCCTGAATTCAATCCACAGTAACATGCGCATGCATGCACGCACACATACTCTTTCTTAAGGAAAAAGAGGTAGATGAAATACAGTTTACAAAAGTTGTAAATATTAAAGCCAAATGCTAGGTGTGTGAAGATTCATTGTACTCATCTCTATACATTTGGTGTAAGTTTAAAGCTTTACATACTATAAAAATTTAAAATTTTAATAAGAAAACAAACCAGGAAATGAACTATGCATAGAACATGTTCAGTTTTGTACTAACTTTTTGTTTGCTTTACTATTTTCTTTTTTGTTACCTGGAATCGAACTGTGGGCCTCACACTTGCTAGGCAGGTGTTGTGCCACTGAGCTACATCGCTGACCCAGTTTTGCAATAACTTGATATGCACATAGACATAGAAAAAGATTTTAAATACATCCAAATGAAAAGATTAGTGATTTCCATGATTAGAGGTGAAGGTAGGATACCCCAAAACACAGATAAGGGCCCTGGGAGATGGCTCAATGGAATAAGTGCTTCCCTGGCAAGTGCAAGGGCCTGAGTTCAATCCCCAGTTCCACAAAAAAAAAAAAAAAAGATAATTTTTAGAACAGTGATGCTATTCCATGTAACACTGCAGAAGTGGATACATGACATAAATGTTGTCAAAACTACAAAAATGTACCACACGAAGGGGGAGCCTTAATGTACCCTGTAGATGGGGTGCTGATGATGTCAGCACAGGCTCATGGACTGCAGTAAGTGTACTGTGCCAGGGAGGGTGCTGACAGCCGGGGAGGTGTGCATGTATTTGGGTGGGGGGTCATGTGAACCTGTATTCTTTCTGCTGAAGTTTGTATGAAACCAGAAAATGTTCTAAAGAAAAAAAAAAAGTCTATTTGTAACAAAATATTGAGATTTTATAACAATAAGTGCCTACATTAAAGATCCCAGTTTTTGTAAAACCAGGATTACCTCTCAAAGAAATGTAAGAACTTTGAATGCATCAGACTCTAGTTTCAATCACCAGTACCAAAAATAAAAATACTAAGAAAATTAGCAACAGGCTAATTGCACAACTCAAAGAAAACTTTTGTTAACATTTAGTGTAACTCTTAGGAGACCCTGAGTTGGCCCACACTGGGATTTTTTCTTTTTGTTTTTTTTTTTTTTGGCAGAACTGGGGATTGAACTCAGCCCCTTGCCAGGCAAGCATGTATATGACCTTCTTTTTGACCAGTTTTCCTGTCATCTCTATTTGTTACTGGTCTGCTCAGATAACAAATAAAGGGAACAGAAGAGAGGACATAACAATATTAGTGTAGAAATGTCTGAAAATATAGAAATGAGAGAAAAAATAAAGCTTACAAATTTCATCATGTTTTACATGATGAAAATATATAATGCAACAACCACTGTTAAATTTTTATTGTTTTGAAATTCTGTACCACATATTGTTGTTACTCTTGTTTCTGTTGTTTTTATTCTTTAAAATAAAATTAAAAATAAGTAAAAAAAAATACAAAGAAAAGTCGGTGACTAAAAGAAAGAAAACGTATTTGGGCAGCTTGTTGAACTAGAGAAACATGTCCAAGTTAACCAAAAGCAAATTAAGAATTAATAGTTGATGCTGCAAAAAAATTAAAGGTTCTTTTTTTTTTTTTAACTAATAGACAACAGTGACTTTATTTGCATTTATTTTGTTTAATTTATTCTCGTGCCATAAGTTCTTGTTTCTTCAGTTTCTTCTGGGATATCTTTTTCTGCTGTGCAGCTTCCTCCTCTGGCTTAGGAACAATTCATTCCTTTTCAGTAAGGATCATCCCAGTGTGGCAGGGGGAGCTCATGGATGGGTTAATCGGCTGTGAGCTTTCTAAGTACAGCGGCGCATCTTGGGTGCTTTGTTCACCTGGATAAGTTCAATAACCAGAGAATCTACATCTAAGCCCTTAAGCTCAGCATTACGCTCTGCATTCTTAAGCACATGCAACAAAAATTCAGCACTCTTTTGGGGCCACCGACCCTGTGTCCAGCCCCACTGTTTGGCCTGGGCACACCTACCAACTGCACTGTTGTAACACCAGAATAGCACACGTTGCTTCTTTAATGTGACATCCTTCAGATACTTGGTGGCCTTTCGGATATGCATACCCTTCATGGCCTGGGCAGCTTCACACGTTTCTTTTTTATTTATTTATTTTAAAATTTTATTGAAGTACAAATATCAGAGACAGTTTTAAGACACCTTAACAGGACGGATTCAATAAATTAATACATTGCAAACTGTTTTCATAATGTTTTGGTATTGTACAAGGTGTATACATGATATTACACTTACAGACATTATTACAGCATATGTCTCTTATCAGTAAATTAAGAGAGTATAGCTGTTTACATATCTTATTTTTTATACCTGAGTTACATCAAAGATTTAATAATTAATATTTTCTACCTTGTTATTTTCCTAGTGGTTGTCCATAGTACTAGAAGCCGACATAATATCCTGTTCAACCACCATTAGTGCAAATCTTGCCTCTCATAGAATTATGTAGAAGCATGGCGTATCTATCCCCACTGTACTGTCTATACACCCACATCATGATTTTTTCTTTCTACACCCTTCCTTTGTCTACACCTGTCAAAGGTGGGCACTCCATTGTCATTCAACCAATTTAGGTGCCTGAACTCGAAGACACAATCCAACACAGTCCAGCATTCCACAATAATAGTGAGTTATCCAAAGAAGTTGTTGACTGTAGCCATTTACAGCTCAACTTATTATTATAGCCGGGCGTGGTGGTGCAGGCCTGTAATCCCAGCACTCAGGAGGATTGTTGTGAGTTCGAGACCAGCTTGAGCTACAAAGTGAGCTTAAGGCCAGCCTGAACTGCATAGTGAGACCCTGTCTCAAAAAGACAAAAAAAAACTTATTATTATGGCCCCGCATTGTATACCTCATTTTTATACTTTTCTGCTGGATGGTTAAGACCTAGATAGAACAAGACCTATATACCAAAACATGTAGTTTTTGTTTCTGATGAGGTCAGTGAAGTCCTCTCAGGGTTTATCTTGTAATCCTGTACCTTACTCTGTAGATCCTTTGTCTGTGTCATCCATGTGGATGAGAGACCAGTTTGCTCTCTGTGAGGGCCTGAGAGAAAGTCTTTTCTCCATGTGACTCTCTCCAGGCACACTATAGAACTTCGATCTCTTTCCTCTGTGGCTCCATAATCTCCTTGTTCAGATCACACGTTTCTTAAAGTGAATGCGAAGATTTGAGCCTCTTAATTTGCATGATTTTGTGGGTCAAGAGAGTAGTGAATCATTGTCACAGGTCACCTAAGGCCACTCACAGGAAGAGTAAACAAATTAAAAGTTCTTTAATCATAAAAAGAGAATTGGTTTTGTGAAAAAATTAATATCAATATACAGACTACAAGAAGGAGAAAAGTCAAACACATAATACCAGGAATGAGATGCAGTGGGTATCTTAGAAGTAGAAAGATCATAAAGGACCAATGTAAATAATTGCATACCAATACTTTGATCACCTACTTGATCTATATAAATCTCTAAATCAAGAAGCAGTAGACATTCTGAGCAGACCAATAATAGCTAAAGATGGCAGGGAAACTGGTCACACGGAAGTATGAGCCAACTCAGAGACTCTTAGTTATACTAAATGTTAACAAAAATTTTGAGTAGTGCAATTAGCCCATTGTTCATTTCTAAAGTATTTTTATTTCTGGTAATCGTGATTAAAACAGAATCCGGTGGGATTGCGGCCTAGCTTAGTTCTTTAAGCATCTGCTGGGGCAAGGGGACCGTGGTTCGATCCCCAGGTCCCCATGCCTTACCAGACCTGCCCTTAAGGCAGCCTGAGCCAGAAAAAACAAAACAAAACAAAACAAAAATACCCTCAACTTTTGGGCTGGGGAGATAGCCCAGTAGAATAAGTGCTTGCTGGCAAGCACAAAGTACTGAGTTCAATCCCCAGTACCAGGAAAGAAAAAAAAGAGTCTGATGAATGCTAGACAAGCACTGTACCACTGAGATATACCCTCAGCCTGTTTAATTTTTTGAATTGCATATGCTGTCAAAATGTGCATTCACTGGGATGTTGGACTTCTTGTTTTTGTTTTTACTTTTACTGCTACTGTGATTTGGAGACAGTCTCAGCTCCATGCTGGCTCTAATTCACAATTCATCCAAAGTTCTGGAACTACAGGTGTGCACCACCACACCCTGGTTTAGTTCTGTACATTTTAAATTATTGTTTAAGTTGGACTAGGCAAGGTAATTTAGAAAGTGTTTTTGCTTATGCCATATTTAAGTGCTTAGCACATTTAAGAGATAATTATTTGTAATCAGACTGCAGGGGGTAGCAGCTCTCTCAATGGGTTAATTTTTATCCTATCAAAAGAAGCTCTAGTTTAGCCTTTAATCCACCTGGGTTAAGCTGTTATAACTCCTTCAGTCCTTCTCCATCCTTGTTAAGATGCTGTAAACATAAGAGGAAAACAGAACTAATTACAAAGAAGAATCCCACTGCCACGGAAACCAAGAAAGTATTTAAGCAGAGACAAAACTAAGAACGAGGCTGGATGTGCTTCTGATCTGTACAGATTGGGGAAGCCTGTTCGTCGACACTGGTCAGACATTTTTAAGATCTACAACCTGGGAAGGATCTAATGGCTGGCTTTATTAATAAATTTTTTTCCCAATTTTCGGTCTGATGTGGAAATAATCTCACCTTCTCAGAAGGGTCACCCAGAACAGGGAAAAAGTTGTCATCTACACATGGTAGTAGGAACAGACCATACCCCCCGCCACAATGCCACAGGTGCATCTATGTGCTGTAACCCAGGAAGCAGTGACAGCACAGGAAGGCAGATAGGAATCACATCATGAGATGGCCTGCAAAGGCAGAGCGGCAGGCCTGGGTTCTTCCAGGAAACTGCAGCCAGAGTATAGCATGAGCAAACAAGAAAAGAACATTATCACACTTAGAAGCCTAGCCCCAAGTCTGCTCTGTGCCCTGCCCTGCCTGATGGAGGCTGTGGGAGTGGACAGTGACCTATCCTACCTGGCTGAAGGTGGTCCAGGACAAGACAAAGCACTGCTGGCCTCTCTCTCCCCACCATCTCGAAATAACAGGCTGTTGACCTTATTCTTTTTTTCACAGATTTCCATCTTCTTCTTTGGCAAAACCAGGGATTGAACTCAGACCCTTGCACTTGCCAAGGAAGCGTTTATTCTACTGAGCCATCTCCCTGGCCCCAGATTTTCCATTTTTTTTGTAAATTAATGTACTGATATTGGGCTTCTATTTTTTTATTTTTTTCATGAGAATTTCATGGAAGGCCTCTATGCTCAATGAGAGAAAGAAATCATAGACAACACCTAGGTTTAGGGGCTGAGCAGTTGAGTGAGTAAGATCCATTAATATAAACGAAAAAAGCAGAACGAAAGTCTTGATTGGGCTGGGATTGAGGAAATCATGAGGTAGAGAGGGTTTTGGCTGGGCAAAGTGGTGCACACCCTTAATCTCACGTATTGAGGAGGTTGATGCAGGGTAGGCCAGCAGGGGTAAATTAGAAAGATCCTGCCTCAAAATAAAAAGAGCTCAGTGCAAAGGAGCTGAAAGGACTAAATATGAACTGCCATATATGCATGAGTAGATGCAGGTGTGCAAGAACTCACACGAGGGCAGCACGCAACACGTCCTGGAGGTCAGTGAACCTGGGCCCTATGGCCTGCATGGACTTGAATTCTCTGCCAGTAGCCAAGTTCTGCACCCTAAAAGTTGATCTCCTACCCTTATCTCTGATGATCTTTTCCTTCCCATCTTGCCTGATTCTGTTGGAATAACGTGATAAACTCACAGAGTAACAGCAGAGGGCACCAGGAATCTAAACTGTTCCTAAGCCATCAAAAAGGTTTAAGAGGCACACATCTATTTTAGCTTATATTAAATAATTGAGATATCATACCTCATGGTCTACAACAGACATTATCTTATAACAAATTATAATCTGTAAGGTTTTATCTTGAAATATCACTAATATCCTGAAATGCAAAAAATACAAATAGCAAATAAAGAGCAAATTAATGATTTCCATCATATATATAGCTCATGATTTTTTCATGAGAGCTCTTTAAATTCACAAGGATTAACAAAGAGCCATTTTTAGCACATATATTTTATGCCTAGCCATGTGCAGAGTAAAATTCTGATCAAATATTTTAAGTGTTAAAAGTGGTGCTCAGCATGGTGGTTCATGCCTGTAATCCCAGCACTTGGGAGGGTGAGGCAGGAGGCCCACCATGAGTTTGAGGCCAGTCTAGGCTATACAATGAGTTCAAAGATAGCCTGTTACATAGGAAGACCCTGTCTCAAATAAATAAATACGTTTAAAATGGAAAAAATACTGGCAATGTAATTGTAGGATATGTTCTCACTGACAGATGATTTTAGCAAATTTCCCCTCCCAAATAGGTGTGAAGTAGTTCAGATAGTAAAAGCCACTTGAATGGCATGAACCAAGAGGAAAGAAAAGGGCAAAACAGTTAAGTATGATCCCAAAGTGGTGTCGCACACCCGCAATCCCAGCACTCTGGGAGGCGGAGGTAGGATTGAAAGTTTCAGCTCAGCCCAAGTAACTTGGCAACTAGCAAGGCCTCATATTAAAATTTATATATCAGGGTTAGGGCCAGCAAGATAGCACAGCAGTCTAGGCACTTGCTTACACAGGCTCAGGGACCTCGCTGGCCCCACCCCAAGGTACACCAGTGCCCGAGTCTGGGCATGGTGGCACACGCCTGTAATGCCAGCACTGAGGAGGCTGAAGAGAAAAAGGGGGTTCACTGAGAGTCCGAGCTGCATAGTGAGACCCTGTACCAAATAGATTTAAAAAAAAAAATTTCTAGGCTGGGGATATGACTCAGTAGAATAAGCACTTGCCTGGCAAGCGCAAGGGCCTGAGTTCAATCCCCGGTTCTGCCAAAGGGAAAAAAAAAATTAAAATCAAAATGGCAGAGCAGTGCATGCAAGTGCCTCAGCTTCTCAATGACATAATGACTAGTGTCTGGAAAACAATAGCTTGGAGTGGAACCAAGTGGTGGATACCTGGGAACCACACAGAAGCTAATAGGAGATGAAAAAGGACTAAGTGACAACAGCAAAAATAGACCAGAGCACAGAGGAGAGACTTCATCGCAACAGCAGGTTGGCCACTGCCAGCTCAGAGGCAAAGGGAATCTGTTGCTCACAAGAGCTGGAGAACTGCACCTGGACCAGAAGAATCACCTGCAGTTGGAACTAGAAAGGACAACTTGGGACACTGCTGCCAGAGAAGCTTCCTCAGGCAACATTTGGTGAGTGAACTCCGGGCAGGCATCCTCAGGTGCAGCATGGAGCAGGAGATGGGAGGAGGTAGGGGTATGGGTGGGGGTGAGGGTGGGGAGAAACCATCGCAAGGAAGGACTGAGAGTTTGAGCCTGGGTCCCACAGCAGCCCCTTGGCTGCTTCACACTGCCAAGTTCCCTGAGAGTGCAAAAGAAGAAGTCACTGGAGAAGGCTGGCAGTAGGAGAGCAGAATGGAAGCCATCCTGCTGAGAGTCAGGGACTGCTGAATGTAGATCAGGCTCTTGAGGTCCGAGGCCAGTTTGGTCTGAGTTATGTGGAATGGCAAGCCCACCCTGGCACCATGTTCTCGCTGTGAGCAGATCTCTATACTCAGCACCTTTCGGGGGCAGACTGCCCTGTTAAGACTTCCAGGGTGAACGTCCATCCTGGCCTGAGTGCTGCTTTTTAACCCTAGGATAAATAATAGAAAACATTCTCTTGTTATATTTGATTTGACTGTATTATTTTTCTTTCAGTTTTTTTTTTTTTTTTTCCTTCTTTTTGAACTAGCATCTCATATATAGTTGAGGCTGGTCTTAAACTCACCATGTAGCCCAGACTGGCCTCAAATTCATAGTGATCCTCCTGCCTCAGCCTCTCTGCGTGCTGGGATTACAGGAATGTGCCACCATGTCCAGTGTACTTTTCAAAATTTATTTTCTGTTCTTTGCTGTTTTATTCCTTCTACACCTTTCCTCATACACTTTTACTCCATTATTTTACCTTTTTGTCTTTTATGATATGTGTGGTTCTCTCGCTCTTGTATCTTTTTTCCCAATCTAGTTTGTAGGGAGTAAGGGAATTCTCCTTGTCTTTTTATAGCCCCCCTACTTGTATGCATTTCTCTTTACCCGACTTCTTTCTATGTCATATTCATTCTCTGTTTTCTTTCCTTTTTTCCCCACTTCTCATTTGTCTCCATTTAACTTTTTCTCTAATATTCATATCAATCATACTAAATATATAACAAGCCCTTAACATCATTAGGAACCGTTGTCCCCCTCCTATTTCTTCCTTCAATACTAGAGTGAAGGACTTTAAAATTATTTTTCTTTTCTTAAGCCTCTGGCATTACCCAGTCCCCAAGCCTCCTGGGCTTTAAATAACTGATTCTATAAAATTTCAGTTGCCTGCTATTTTGCATCATTAGAGATACAGCTATCACATTTGATGCACACTAACTTTGGGGTTCAAGACTTGGATTGGTAAAATGCTTACATTATAACCTGTGCACTTCTCCTCTAAGGTAAGGGGAAACCCAAAGCAGGGTCTCTTGGTATCTACTTCTCTTTAGCCTGTTACTGGTGTAGCAGATTTGATTGTATAGCAATAATCCTGACTTGGTGAACAATCTCATGCCAGTGAACCTGTCTGCCAAATCCACCATCACACTTGGGAGCTAGAGTCCCTAACCCAAGAACTCGGACTGGATTAGACTCTTCATGAACATCTGCAACCTGACAGGAAGAAATCCTGAGTCTGAGTTAGATCCAGTACTGTAGTGTAGGGGTCACACGATTTATTGGGGTGTGGCCACTGACACTGTCTGGCAAAACAACTATGTGAGAATCATATATGCAGTGTCTCATAGAATATGTGATCTGTGTTCCCACTGAACATCTTAGGGGTTTAACTTTTTGTATGTTTGTTTTTTTTTTTCTCACTTATTTAGAAATGAGGGCCAGGGATATGGCTCAGCAACACAAGTTCCTACCTGGCAAACATGAGGTCCTGAGTTCAATCTCCAGTACCACAAAAAAAAAATAGATACACAACAGATAGACAGACACATAGAAATAATGCATTATGTTCTCTTATAATTTCCTGTGCTTATTAGGTTGTTACTTTCGAGTATTTGTTCTGTTCTTACTACTCAGGCATAAAGAAGGATGCGCTGGAGACATTCCTAGGTAAATGGATGCACCTTGAGAACATACTCTTAAGTGAAATAAGCCAGACACACATCTTAAACATTGGATTGTGTTAGTTACAGAAAGCACATATACCAACCTTCTTATTAGCTTGCTACTTTTGTGTATTTGGGTTCTAATTTAATAGGTGTCTAGGTTCTCTCCCTTGTCTCAGTTCCCTATCTAGTTTCTTCACTTCAAATTCCCCAAAATTAACATATTTCTTTTTAAAAATTAATTTTATGGGTATTCTTTTAATATATACAATGACACATCCGTTGATTTTTCTTTTATTGCCATTCCCATAACCTCCTTGAACCTTTTCTTCTCCTCATTTACAAAATATTGTTCCCATTTTTCCTTTGTTTTTTTTCACTTTCCTTTAACTCCCTTTTTCCATTTCCCTTCCCTTTTGAACATTTTCTTCCCACTTCTCAATACTTATCATCCATTTTGGTGTCCTTATGTCTGCTTTATTTAAGTATATGTGTCTGATTTATTTCACCCATGAGTATGGTCTCAAGGTACATCCATTTACCTAGAAATGTCTTCAGTTCGTCCTTCTTTATGCCTCAGTAGTATTACATTGTAAAAACAAACCAATTTTTATATCTATTCATCAGTTGATGGGCATTTAGTTTTTTTCGAAGACTTAGCTATTATGAACAGTGCCCCTATAAACATGACTGTGTATATATCACTGCCACTATGATGCTTTTTAATTCCTTTGGGAAGACACAAAGAAGTGGAATAGCTGGGTCAAAGGGGACCTCTAGTCATAGTTTTCTGAGGAATCTTCACATTGATTTCCCAGTGACTTCACCAGTCCACCAACAATGGAAACATGTTCCTCTTTACCCACTGCTGTCAGCATTTGTTGTTGGCTAGTTTCTTGATAACAGTCATTCTTTCTAGAGTGAGATGGAATCTGTGTTGTTTTAATTTGCATTTCTCTTAATGACAAATGAAGAAGAACTTTTTTTATATATTTATTTGCCATTTGTATTTCCTCAACTGAGAAGTGTGTATTCAACTCAGATGTTCATTTTCGGATTGGGTCTTTAAATTGGGGAGGGTAATTTTTCTTTCTTTTTTTTTGGTGGAACCAGGGATTGAACTCAGGCCCTTGCACTTTCCAGGTAAGCATTTATCCTACTGAGCCATCTCACCAGCCCCTCTTTTCTTTTTTTTTTTTTTTTTGTCTTTTTGAGACAGGGTCTCGCCATGCAGTTCAGGCTGGCTTTAAGCTCACTTTGTAGCTCAGGCTGGTCTCGAACTCACAACAATCCTCCTGCCTCAGCCTCCCGAGTGCTGGGATTACAGGCATGCGCCACCACGCCCGGCCAGCCCCTCTTTTCTTTTTTCCTTTTTTTTGGATTTTAGGGAAGGGTCTACAAGGTGTTCAAGGTCTTACTACTACATCAGACTCATAGTGATCCTCCTGTTTACAGCCTTCCAAAGGCTGGGATTACAGGCACACACCATCATGCTCAGTCTCAATTGCCATCTCAGTGCACCCCAGAGGCGGGGCCAGTACAGCAGGGCTGGGGGAGCCCCCAGCCCCTGCACCCGAGAGAAGGTAATTTTTCAATTCTTTATATATTCTAGATAGTGCTTCTTTGAAAAACAGCTGGCAAATTTTTTTTTGACTCTTTTGTGTTTATTATATTGGTGATATCTTTTGCTGTGCAAAAGATTAAAATAAGATAAAATCCCAGTTGTTGATTCTTCATAGCCTTTTCTACGCAGTCAGGATTTTGTTGATGAAGTCTTTGCCTATATCTATATCTTCAAGAATTCTGCCTATTATATATTCTACCAGATTTAGTGTTTCTCTTTTAATATTTAGACCTTTGATCCATTTCAATTTTAGTTTTGTGCATAGTGATAGACCTGGGTCTAGTTTTAGTTTTTGGCGTGTGGAAAAACAATCTTTCCAGCACCATTTATTAAGGAGACTACCTCTCGTCCATCAAAGGAGTTTACCACTCTGTCAAAGATCAGGTGGCTGAGTGTGTTTGGAATTGTTTCTACAATCTTTTATTCTGTTCCATTGATCTTCAGGTCTTCCCCCTCCCAGCAACATGCTGTTTTTAGCATGGGGGCTTTGTAGTACAATTTCAAGTCAGAGATTATGACGCCTCAGGCTTGCCTTTGTGGCCCAGAATTGATTTTTTTAATCTGGTTTTCTTCTGGTTCCAAATAAATTTTAGGATTGTCTTCTGTAGTTCTTTGAGGTATGCTATTGACATTTTGATCAGAATTGCATTAAATCTGTATATTTATCTTGTAAGTATGGCCATTTTCATGATATTGACTCTTCCTATCCAAGATTAAGGGATATTGTTCTATTTTCCAGTATCCTTGATGTCCACTTTCAGAGTACTATAAAATTCAAGGTAAAGGTGTTTTTTTTTTTTTTATAGTTTTTTACTTCTTTCATAAAATTGATTTGTATCTTTTGTGATGCTATTGTTAAAGGCCTTGTTTCCTTAATTTCTCTCTCAGTGAGTTTATTATATTGTATTGATTTTTGCAGGTTGATTTTTATATCTTTCAATGATATTGAACTTGGTTATTAAATCTGGGAGTCTTTTAGTGGAGTTTTCTAGTATTATGTCATCCACAAATAATGATAATTTAACTTTTTCCTTTCCTTTTTCTTTTCTAACTGCTTTGGCTAATGTTTCCAGAAGTATATTAAATAGGAGCAGTGATTGTGGACATACTTGTTGTGTTCCAGATTTTATAGTGAAAGCTTTCAGTTTCTGACCATTTAGTATGGTGTAGGTTTGTCTCACAGTGACTTTTATCAGACTGAGATAAAGACCATCTATTCCAACTTTTTGAAGGACTTTTATCACAAATTGGTGTTAGACTTTGTCAAATGCTTTTTCTGAGGCCATTGAGGTGATCATGTGGTTTTTGTTCTTGCTCTGGATTCTATTGAAATGATGTATTGCATTTATTGATTTACATGTGCTGAACTATTTCTGAATCCCTTCAGTGAATTCAAGTTGGTCATAGTATATAACCTTCTGCTAATTTGCAACATTCTGTTTCCCAGTAATTTACTGATGATTTTTGTATCTATGTTCATTAAGGAGATTGGCTTGTAGTTCTCTTGTTTGGTTAGATATTTTCTGTTTTTGATATGAAGGTAACGTTTGTTTCCAGAAATGATTTTGGGAGTATTACTTTCCTTTTAATTAAAGAGTTTTAGGAATAATGACATTATATTTTCTCTAGAGATTTTGCAGAATTCATTGGTGAATACATCAGGACCTGGGATTATTTTGCTGGTAGTTTTTAAATTACATCTTCAATTTCATTGACTGACATTGGGCTATTTAGAGTACATCTTGATTCAGTTTTGGTAATTCATATGTATCTCAGAATATGTCCACTGTTTTCATTTTATTAGACTATAGGTTATCAAGTGGGTACTGACGATCATTTGGATTTCTGTAGGATTCATTCATATTTCACCCTTTTTGTTTCTAAATCTATGGATTTGTCTTTTTCTTTTCTTTTGATAGTGTGGCTAAGGGTTTGACTATTTCATTTAATCTTTCAGAGAGCCAACTCTTCTATTTATTAATTTTTGTATTGTTTTTTTCTTAGTCTCAATTGCATTCATTTCTGCTCTGATCTTTATAATTCCCTCCCTTGCAAGTTTTTGTTGTTGTTGTTTTCTAGTTGAGGTTCATTATATGTGCTGTGCTCTGCTCCTCTTCTTCCTCCCCCTTCTATTTCTCCTCCTCCTGCTTCTTCTGTGTTGTTACCAGGAATCAAACTCAGGGTCTTGTACTTCCTAGGCAGGTGCTATGCTGCTGAGTACCACTGGCCCTCACTGTGCTTTTCTAACGTGAGAATTGACCACTATAAATTTATCAGATAGGACCACTTTCTCTGGGCCCCATAGGTTCTGGTACATTGTATTACATTATCATATAAACATAGAACTGTTTCATTCTTTTAATTTCATCTGATTCATTTGTTGTTCAGGCAGCTATTGTTTAATTTCCACATATCTATGCAGTTTTTGTAGTTTGGTTTCTCATTGTTTTCCATTTTATTTGTCTGCATTTTCATTGAAGTTTATTATTCATTTTTGGTGCCAAGAACCAAACCCAGGGCTTCCAGCTCGCTACGCAAGTATTCTACCACTCAGCTAAATCCTCAGCCTTGGTTTCCAATTTTATTGCAGTATAGTCTGATAATATGCATAGGGTAACTTCAATTGCTCTGCATTTTCTTGAGCATATTCTAAAAACTAGTATGTGCTGTATTTTGGAGAACATTCTATATGAAGCTGAGAAGAATGGATATTCTGTTGTGGTGTGAAACATTTTGTATATCTACTAAATCCATTTATTCACAGATGTTAATGTGTTTCAGCTCTATTTCTTTGTAAATTTTTTTTTTTTTTTTTTTTGTCTAGCTGATCTATTTGTGACGGTGGGGTATTGAGGTCCCCAGTACAATTGCATTTATGCTTATTTGACCTTTCATATCCATTTTTTATACAGTTGGGTGCACTAGTATTTGGTGCATATATATTTATGATTATTATGTCTTCCTCTTGGATTGTTCCCTTAACAAGTATGTAGTGACCTTTTTGTCTCTCTGGAGCAGTCTTGGCCTGAAATCCACTTTGTCAGCATACAGAATTGCTACACCTGCTATTTTCTGGATACCTGTCACACACAGTATTGTTTTCCACTCTTTGACTTTCAGTCTATGCACTTTCTTTTTTTTTTTTTTTTAAGTTGAATGTCTTTTGTATACGTAGCATATTGTTAGAGCTTGTTTCTTTATTTTTTTCATAAATTTATTTTGGATCTTTTTTCTTTTTTGGTGGAACCAGGGATTGAACTCAGGCCTTGTGTTTGCCAGGGAAGTGCTTATTCCACTGAGCCTCGGCTTTGGATCTTTTTTCTTGTTCAATTCTGCAATGTTCTTTTTGATTGGTGAATTGAGATCATTCATGATGATGGTAATAATTGATATTATCAACTTATCCTTGTCATATTACTTTCCTTTTGTTGGTGCCCTTTCTTTTTCCTGTTTAATGGCTTGTCTTGGCTGGTGTAATCATTCTATTGGAATTTATGTAATTGTTGTCTTTTTCTGGAATATCCTTACAAACTTTCTGGAGGTCACATGGAAGGATTTTATTTCTATATCAATTACAATTTGAAAGACAGTATGGTGGGGTACATCATTCTGGGCTGATGTTTTCTTTTAGGTCTTGAAATACTTCACTATAAGCTCTTCTTAATTTATGGGTTTGGATGAGAAGTCTACTGTGATTATGATGGAATGTCCTTTCTAGATGGTTTGTTTCCTTTCTCTAACAGCTTTTGATTTTTGTCTTAGAGTTTCTAGGATATTGACTATTGTATACTCTGGTGTAAGTTTTTTTTTTTTTTCTCTCCTAATCATGGCTTATTAGAGTTCTATATACCTCACTTTTTGTCTCATTATGTAGTTCATCCTGACCCTGAATTCACTTGGCTGGACCCAAATGCCCAGTGATCTTTCTCCCTCAGGCCTCAGACTCCCAAATTCTGGGATCACAGGTATGTACCACCACGCTTGGCCTGTATATCAAATTCTTTCTTCCATGCTTGGGATGTTTTCTGGCATTACTTCTTTGAACAGATTTTGTTTTTAATGTCCTTTGTGCTATCTTCTGATTTTTTTTCTTTGATTCTAGTCAATCTTCTGTTATTCTTTTTGCATCATCTAGCAGCTGCTGGATGGATTTTTTCATGGTCCTTTGCTATTTTTAAGAAGTCTTTCATTTTATGATCAATAATAGAAAACTCATCATCTACATCTGATATTCTAGCTCACACTGGTTGATTATGCTACATATACTTTCAACAGAATTTTTAATTTCCTGGATATCTGTTTAAGCTGTTTGATGGAAACCAGTTATTTTCTGTGTTGATCATTCATGATTTCCATTACTTTCCTAAGTTCCTCTATTTTTAAAAATCTGCATCTATTCTAAATCCACTAACTTAAATTTACTAACTAAACCCTTCTTCATGTTATCACCTATTTAGTATGCTATGAGATTATTGTTTTTCTGGAGTCTCATTTATCTGCTGTCTTACTTTTGCTAGTACCATTTCAGAAAATTCAGCTGGACTGCTTTTGATTTCTTCCACTTCAATGTCCCCTGGATTTACTTTTGGTGAACTGGAAGTCTGGGGTTGCATCTTAGTTCTGTGTTTACTCATTTTCTGTTTTTTAACATTTGTTTTCTTTGCTGATGCTTGTAAATTACTCATGGTAGGTAGCTTTGTTTCTTGTACCGAGAGCTACTTAGGAAATGCTTACTTTTCAGAGATGTATTCTAGGCATCCCTGGCTTTTGGCTTTAGAGTCTGTCCCAAGATCCTGCCTCTTCAAATTATTAGGGATGAGAAGTTGTTCCTTATTTGGTTTCAATGAGTTCTTTGATTCAGGACTATGGTATCATGATCCCTCACAATCTCAGCATTGGCATAAAAGGAAAAACAGCTAATCATAACAGCTATGGCACCTTGACTAAATTAGACAATCAATTCTAACAATACCATCAAGAACAGTCTACCAAATGTCAAACTATCACAACTTAATTTGCCACCTTTAACCACATGTACAAAATTTATTAGCTATATAGCAAAATCTAAAAAAAATAAAAAAATTATATACAATAAATATTCACTCAATAGAATGATTTTACCCTCCAGAGAGACAATTTCAAAGGGATAAAAGTGAAAACAGATAAATCAAGAAGAGAAAAATATTAGATGCAAGGCTGTAGGATAAAAAATGACTACCCAAGTTTTGGCATAGAGAGCCTGTCCATTTCATTGCAATCCAGGAAGTTTATATTTGTAGTTCCATGAAAAGTTATTGGAATTCTAGTGAATTCCAATCTACCACTTCCAATGCAACCCATGATTAAAATAAAGATACTAAGGTGTGTTCGTCATTATGGGGAGCATAAAGTGCAGCTTGAGGATGAGTGCTTGTGAGAATGGTGGAAAGCAGGTGAATGCTGTGAGCTGGGCTAGGTAGGAGGCCTGAGTTCACCTTTGCCATATGCAGAGAGAAGGATGTGCAGATTACTCTTTCAACACAATTGAGATAGTATCTAATGATTTGAGATTGGTGCTTCAGCTCTGATATGTAATCTTTCAAGTCTGAAGAAATCATAGCCTCTATCTTGGGGCTTCATCCCAGGCTACAGCATTGGTTCTTCATCCCACCTTGTTCTGGCTCACAGAAGAGAGCAATGGGTGAGGGTTCTAGAAAACCTGGCTGCCATCTTCAAAGCCTACCATCAGCATCATGGCTTGACCGACATACACTGCTTAAAGCCAACTGAAAGAAAGTCCTAGCCAGCTCTCTAGATATCACTACATGGAAACAGTGTCAGGCTCAACCAAAATGGAGACTCTTGCTCTTTTTTTAAGGGGAATCACCCAGATGGTCCTCCACATTTGGGAAAAGAAGTACCCACGCTTTGTAAAGATGCCTGGAAAAAAAAGTAAGAAATAAAAGCAAAAACTAAACAAAATGAACTAAAAACTGTTAGCACTCATGAATAAAAACAAAAGAAATTAAAAAAAAAAAAAAAGAGTTGTCTGATTTCAAGTTTGTGGCTATCTTCTGGGGTCTACAGTTTTGTGGTAGTGTCCAATTCAGGGCATGTCTCTACTGCTTCTGGCAGACAAAGGCAGCAGAAAGAGCCCAGGTTCATGATGGATGCTCACAGCAAGCCTGCAGCAGGGGCAAAGCAGGATGCTGATTCTGGTGCTTTCAATTCCATAGAAGTTCAGGCTGATTCTCACCTCTGTAGCACTGGGGACTAAGTTGTTCAGCCAATAGTCTTATTCTGTCTTGACATCCTGACCTCAGCTTCCTGACCCCAGATACCTCCCACAGTTGTGCCTTATCCATGCCCTGGAAGCCTAAGAAGAAGACAGCCCACTGCTGCTCCAAGACTCAGGTCCAGTTGGCCCCTCCCTAAAATGGCATTTGGCCAAGCACTCTCCATGAGAAATCTTAAGTCATTCACCAGCTATAGGTCACAGCATTTGTAGCTCTGTTCTGTTGGTGTACTTCTCCATGCAGGCCTCTGGCTTCACTGTGTCTCTATAGATTTGAGTCTCTTTTCTCAAGCCACAGGCTGGAAATCATGGAGAAAGTTCAGTTTATCTTCTCCTTTTTCTTCACTGAGATCTGTCTTTACCTTCCATGTGGACTCCAATTGTCTCTTCAGATT
Source organism: Ctenomys sociabilis (assembly GCA_004027165.1). NCBI lineage: Eukaryota > Metazoa > Chordata > Mammalia > Rodentia > Ctenomyidae > Ctenomys > Ctenomys sociabilis. The sequence goes on along the minus strand of PVKA01015744.1, from coordinate 3,829 downwards.
CTTCCTGATTACTGGAATCTACCTTCCTCTTTTTTTCCATCCCAAGTCATTATATCCCAGTGTTTGGATTCCAAATCTCAGAGGTTAGTATGGTGTTTAGTGCTCCACAGTCTTCTCAGAAGTCCTCATATATTTATTTTATACATATAAACTTCTCCCAAGATTATAAACGCCTCATAATTATTTTCCTCACAGCCATCCCTCTCTTTTCTAGTATTATTTTTTGTTCTGTTTTGTTTTGTCGGAACTGGGGATTGAACCCAGGTCCTTACTGAGCTATCTCCCCAGCCCCAATTATTTCTTGATCCCCTTCATCCTGTCTTTCTTCCATATCTTACGTAGTTTAGTACTTTATCATCAAGTTATGACAACCACATAGTTCTCCCCAATCACAAAGCAAACCCCTTTCTTTCCTCTATCACCTCCACAAAATATACTCAGAAAACTCAATACTAACTCTTTAGCTCAACTAAAAATACTCTAGCAAAATAAGAACCCACATCAGTCTTTTCTTCTCATTTACCACTATTTCCCTCTTCACACCTCCCCCTTAGCGTCTAACACTCTTCATTCAAGCACTTCTCATTCTCCCTAACCCCCTTAGCCTGCTTCATTACCAAATCACAAACAATAGCATAATAGTGTGCACAGAGAAGAGACAAAGAGAAGTATAACTTCAAAGACTATCATATAGAAATGTTGTAAGATTGAAGCTGTAGGTACCCTTCCTTTCTTTCTTCCTTCCTTCCTTCCTTCTTCCCTCCCTCTTCCTCTTCTTCCTCTTCCTCTATCTCTCTCTTTCTATCCCTTTCTTTCTGGCCAGCTCAGCCCACCCTGAGGGCAGGGCGGGCATGTGGTGCTATGGATCAAACTGTGGTCCCCTGCATCTGCCTAAGCTTGTCTAAGCAGGTGCTTTAGACTGATGAGCTATCTTGCTGACCCTGTGGGTGCTCTTAAAACCAGAAAGCATTCTTTAGGTAAAATAAAGGGTCAAGTAAAAATCACTTAAAGTACATAACAGGAATAAATACTATCACTGGACATTAAACACTGAAAATTATTCATGTGAAGACAACATCCTACTAAAAAATCTCCATGTAAGCCACAAATTTGCCTACCTTCTCTAATCCTCAATGTACATTAACCTCTTCCCCTCAAAAAAGGAGAGAAAAATGGACATATGAATTTAAAATAAAAGCTATACATAGGGGGCCAGGGAGATAGCTCAGTGGAATAAGCACTTCCCTGGCTGGCAAGCACAAGGGCCTGATTCAATCCCTGGTTCCGCAAAAAAAAAAAAAAAAAAAAAAAAAGCTACACACAGGAGGATAGGGAGGTGAGGACATAATCTCTGAAACCCCTCAACTGTCCCAAGGCAGAGCAAAAGTTCACAGAGGAAGATGAAATCTATGAAATGGTAATAGAAGGGATAAATGGATCAATTCAAAGAGGAAATTAAGGGCCGGCCAAAAATCTCAGCAGAATAAAGCGCCTGCAAGCAAGTACAAGGGTTAGGAGTTCTATCCCTGGGCCAGCCCTGACAGCCCTGCCCCTGGGGCATGCTGAGATGGCAATTGAGACTAGGCATGGTAGTGCATGCCTGTAATCCCAGCTCTTGGGAGGCCATAAACAGACAAATCATAACAGACTGATATAGTAGTGAGACCCTGAACACTCTGTAGACCCTTCCCTAAAATACAACAAAAGAAAAACAAAGAGGAAATTAAGCAGAAGTTCACAGCATTTTGACTCAATATGCCCATGGTGAATTTTGAGGAAGTAGGGAAAAGTGTGTGTGTGGGAAGGTAACCAAAACAGTTTAAAATTTGAATGACAGATTCAATAAGGATATGGCATTTTCAACAAGATGTCAGACAAAAATACTTGGAATCAAAAACTATACAAAATTGATACACTGCAGAAATGACCAACGTAAGGACAAAGTGTCTGATATTGAGGACAAAGTAGGGAAATATAACAAAGAGCTCAGATAAGTCAAAAAAAGAAAAGAAAATACTATCCAGCACATAGATGACAATTTAAAAAAAATTTTAGGGGGCCAGGGAGATGGCTCGGTGGAATAAGCGCTTCCCTGGCAATCGTAAGGGCCTGAGTTTGACCCCCGGTTCCAAAAAAAAAAAAAAAAAAAATCTAAGGCTAATCAGATTTAGAGAAAAACTAGAGGGTAGCACACATGGATTCATTAATATACTTACAGAAACCATAGAAGAAATGCTCCTAAATATAAGATTGGTGATGCTTATAGAATACTAAATAATTATGATAAAAAGGTCATCAAAGCACATCTTCATTGAACTACCAGATATCCAACAAAAAAACAATTTCAAAAGCAGTCAGAAAAAAAAAATCATATGCAGAGCTAACTTAATCAGAATCACAGACTACTCAACAGAATCTCTAAAGGCCAGAAGAACTTAGAGTAAGGTATTTCAAGCCCTATAAGCAAATAACCTCCAAACAAAAGTAATTCACCCAACAGAGCTATCCTTCAAAATAGATAAATAAGTTCTATGAAAAAGACCTGCTCAGCAAATACATGAGGGATAAACAAGCTCTAAAGAAAATAATAGTCTGAACAGAAATAACCAACCAGACATAGCTAGAAACACAGAGAAAACTAGTAAGGTTAATGAACAAATAGCAACAAAAAGTAGCAAGAAAGGAAAACCAAAGGATAACCAAAAATTAAAGAAGGGAATGATGGCGAAGAACCAACACATGTCAATAATATCTCTCAATGTCAATGGCATCAACTCTCCAAATTGGCAGACTGGACAAGAAGCAGAATCCAGGGCCAAGGAGATAGCTCAGTGGTGCTTGCTTGGCAAGCAGAAGGTCCTGAGTTCGATCCCTGGTACTGAAAAAAAAAAAAAAAAAGCAGAATCCAGTTGTATGTGGTGGCACATGCCTGTAATCCCAGCACTTAGAAGCTGAGGCAGGAGGACTGGTGCAACTTCTAAGGCCAGCCTATGTTACATGGTGAGTTCAAGGCCAATCTGACCTACATAGTAAAACTCTGTCTTAAAAAAAAAAAAAAAGAACTGAACAATCTCCTGCATTCAAGAAATTCATCTAATTCAAAAAATTATTCCTAAACTAAAAATTAAAGGATAGAAAACAACATTTCATGCACTAGGACCCTGAAAAACTAGGAGCAGCAATTCTAATATCAGACATCATATACTTCAAGCTAAAATTGATAGAAGCAGACAAAGAAGGTCACTATGAACTACTTAAGGGAACCCCTCACAGATGCAACAGCAAGCAGAAATACCAAAACAACAGCCAGGATTTGGAGGAAGGGGCAGATTTATTTAACAGTGGATGGGCAATGACTAGGAAACTATTGTTCCTCAAAAAGTCAGGCCCGGAAGGCTCAGGAAGGGAGGTTTTTATGGGATTGCAACAGAAGGGCTATAGAGGTAGAGTGCATCACAGTGATCAGGTGTGCATCACAAAGACCAGCTCTACAGCTGGCCGCTGGATCCTAAATTGACCCAGAGCACAGGCCAAGCATGGAATCCTTCAGCAGAATTCCCAGCAAAGAGGCTAGAGGCAGGACCCACCCAGCTGATTCAAGAGCAGAACATCTTGCCAGAGTGACAGAAAGGTTCACCTGCAAGGCTGCAGCAGGAAGAAGTGGAGCACAGCAGCCAGACCCAAGCCACACCCATCTGGAGGAGTCTGAACTTCAAAGATCCGGACCTGGTGCTAAGGAAATAACTCATCTAAGCTCTACACCAAAGGTCAAAATTAACAGTATACAAAATGACAAAGAGAAGGAACAAAAAGCAGTCTCAGGCCCCGA